>WBMW01004849.1:0-28596 GCA_013396635.1 Penelope pileata | reverse complement strand
AAAAAAGGCAAACAGTAAAGGTTGGAATGAATCATTGTCTGTTCTCTAGTTTTCTCCTGTTCCCTTCCAGCTGCTTTCAGAGCGCAGTCACACTTGGATGTTGGAAATACGTACTGGGTAGGAACCAGTGCAGCAGAAACTGGAGCAGAGTGTGGGGACCATCTGGGATCCCTGCGTGCAGGCAAGCTGCAGTGCCACGTCCTTCAAGAAGGGTGCTGGGGCCCGTGGTTACACGGGCAGCATTTCTGGAAAGCTGCACGGGCTTTGTTAGGAAACCTTTGCAGGTAGAGTAGGTGTAGGGCACAGGCAGCCAGCTGTGTGTGGATGTGGCTGCCCTCGTGGCTTCCCTGTAAGCACAGCAGATACGGTGAGGGTGTGCAGGGATGCTTAAATGACCTGGTATTGGGCAATTTGAGTTATTTATTCATTTTTAAAGAGAAGGCGTCAAACCGAGGATCACATTTTTTTTTTATTGTAGTAATAAGTGAAATAATATAGGAGGAGAACTTGATGTGCAGAGTACGTGCCTGTTTTTCTTTTCAGATGTTTTGTCATGTATAATTTCAAAGTTTTTCTTTCTTCCTCACTTTTTGCCTTAAAGGAGTATCAGCTGAGTTGCTTGAAGAACTAAATGGATGGTTGAGTGCCAGGTGTTAGTCTTGCTTCACAGCTAGAAGAATGTGAGTTGCTGAATTCTGAATGCAGAGCCTTGCTCTGAATGCTTACTGAAATAGGTGTTTAGTTTCCTTTTGTGAAAGCTGTTAAATTCATTTTTCAATCAGGATTCACTTTGCCACTTCGTGTTGCAATGTTGGTCTTGCTTGTATTCAATCTGTCAGACAACCAGACTGCTGTGGACTTCCAATATTATATTATGTTTGTAATATCTGCACAGCAAGTTCTTAATTATTAGTATTTGGGTGGATTTTTGTACTTTAAGTGTCTTAGTAAATAACAAAGGTGCTGGAGCTTCCTGCTGGAAGCTCACTTAGGAGGCACATTGCAAAGGTGCAATTCTCAATTTGTGGTTATTCCATAACTTTGCTGTTTTGGCAGCCTAAAATGCTCCTAGGTACGAGTTGAGCAGGACCTACTCAAGCTTTCCTGTAACAGATAATCTTTTTTTCAAGGAAACAATTCACTGCTTTAAATGAACTGTACAGTTTTTGAATATAAAATGGGATGTAAGGAATATATATGTATATTTTAAATCCAAGGTAATCCTCAGAAAAGGGCCGACATTGACTCTTCCTTGCCTTTCTGAAAGGCTGGTATTTGTCATGCCAGTTCTCCGTGGTGCTGCACTGATCACGGTGAGCAGAGGGAAGCGCAGTCAGAACATTTGAACACTTCTGCAGCACCGAGCAGGGCAGGTGGCCACTTGTCTTTTGTTTCTCCATGCAGTAACATGACAAAGATGGACTCTGAAGGAAGTCCTGGTGAGGCAAAGGGCAGACTTCTCTTGAGCAGCAAATGAAGGAAAGGTGAAATGCTAAAGGGGACACAAATGGGATGGTGGGTGCCTGGGGCAGCCCCAGTGAATGGGGGAGGGATGGTGGCCACTAGGGTAGGAGGTCTGTTAGGGGTCTGTTCAGCCATCAACCAAATGGAAAAATAAGAAGGTGCTCAGACAGCAGCACAGCCTGGGCACCCTGGAAGGGCATGATGAAGTAACACAGCCACTGACCTGAGCCCTCGCGCTGCGGTGCCTTGTGCAGCCCCTGGGGTGCCCAGGCTGCAGGACTCCTGCTGGTGGGTTGTGCTGGTCGTCTTCAAGTCCCAGGAATGGGTGAATGCCTCTGGTGGTTCCTGGTTCTGGGAGGCCCCTGTGAGAGTCTGGAGGAACACTTTTGTCACTGCCGTGAAGTGGGAAATCCAGCTCATGTCAGGAGCCTGCAGGGCTGCTGATAACCACAGTGGAGCCGTGTATACACATGTAAGCACACCATGAAACATTCCTTCCCCCCAGCTATTTTCCTTTACATCCAGATACGGGAGCAGTACCTATTCCAAATGTTCAAAAATCACAACTCAGACTGATAAAAATCATGGCAGGCTAAAGGAACACATCTGACAGTGCACTGCAGGGCACAGTGCTCACCTTCTGCTGCTTGAGCCTTTAATACACCCATTGGGTGTCACTGCTTTTTTCCTCTGGGATGATTTATTTTCAAGTGGAAGTGGTGAAAGCAAAAGGGGCAGCGTGCAGGGGGCATGGAAGCAGCACAAGACACTGTGTTAGGGCTGGGAGCAAATGTTTGCCAGCTCTCCAAGCAGGTTTGAGAGAGGACGAGAGGAGGCCGGTGTGACTGAACAGCAGAGTGGGATGCTCCTGCAGTGAGAAGAAATCCTTTATAAGCTGAACTTGTGTCCAAATGCAGAAGATGGAAAGAGTATGATTTGGCAAGTAAAATGTGGGGGGAAAATAATGCAAAGGAGAATGGAATCTGAGGAATGTTCAAATCATAAAACTTGCACAAGTGATTTTAAAACCCATCAGGAGCAAGGAGACTGCCAGAGGCTGCAGACACGATGCACAGTGGAGGGGAGATCTGACCTGGAGATAAACTCCCAGCAGACAAAAATGAGAATTGTTTACATGTGTGTTTTAGTGAGAGAGCCGGGGGAGCTCCACAGGAGTGCTTCCATATGGGGAGCTCATCGGAGAGTCTGCCTGAAACTGAAATGCTTTTAGGAGCAATGAGAGTTCAGCTGAAACGAGCAGCAGCGAGCTGCCAGGAGCACACAGTGCTGCCTACAGGCTCTGAGGGAGCTCGAGGAGGAAGGAGCCCAGCCTGCAGCTGGGACCTGCAGCCTCCCCATGGTATCGGCCGTGTGGAAACCGCTTCTGAAGTGAGTTCTGGGGCAGATGTAGCAAAATGCAGCCAGGTAAGTGCAGTGCTTACCCTTAGCAAATTCATGGATGCTACAGTGCAGCATCAATGGCCAAATACTGTGGAGGAATCAGCACATTTTGCACAGAAGGGTCCTGCCCCAAAGCGTACCAGAGTTATCTGAATGGCATCAACGTGCAGGGGACAGAGGGCCTTGGCTGGTACAGCGTGCTCGAGCTTCCAAAATGCACCCAGCCACCGCCTGCGCTCATGGTGCTTAAAGGAGAAAGCTAATGGGGGAGAGTGGGAAGGGCCTCACACTGACAGACAGCTGGTAGAAGGCAGGATGAGAATTCGAGGGGGGTGGCAACAGCTGTATGCCCAACATTAATAAGCAACTGTGGAAGAGTAATGAACCTGAAAGGTGACAACATCCACTGAGGTTATTCAGAGTAATAATAATAATAAAGGCTGAGTGAAGAATTACAGGGGGATCTACGAGGCAGACATGCAATTCAGCATCAATCAATGTAACACTGCCTGCGGGGAGACCTCCGGGGCTCTGTGCGGGCTGCCCTCCCCCAGGTGCGGGACCTCGCGCTGTGACGGAGCCGCACGGGGACAGCTGTCCCACAGCCATGGGGGCAGCGCGGGGTGGAGAACGGGGCGCGGTGCTGTGCGGTGCTGTGCTGTGCTCCACCGTGGGGACATGGAAGCGGCCCTGAGGACCTCCAGCCAGGCCTGGAGCAGCTGTGCCTGGGGAACGTGAAGCACATTGTGGCTCTGGGAGATGAACGATGGGGACGGCAGAAGGTCTTCAAGGGCGGCAGCGAGGGCACGAGAGGAGGGGCAGCATTTCCCTCAGGGCGGGGAGCGGCCCTCGGCACAGCGCGCGGCACCTGCGGGCCTTTCCCCGCGCGCCTTTCCCCGCGCGGGCTCGGAAGGCCCCGGCCCGGCTCACGCTGAGGCGGGCTGCGGCCCCGTCCCCGCCCGCTGACCGGGAAGCAGACGGGCGCGATGCCGCCCCGCCCCGCTGACCGGGAAGCAGACGGGCGCGGTGCCGCCCCGCCCCGCCCCGCCGCGGCGCGGAGCAGCGCGGTGCCGGGGCCGCGGCATGAGCGCGGCCTGAGATGGCGGCCCCGTGCCGGACGCGGACGCTGCAGGTGGTGGACACGGAGTTCAGCGCCGACGCGGTGGAGTGGTGCCCGGTGGAGGGCTGGCACAGCATCCTGGCCTGCGGCACCTACCACCTCCGCCCGCCCGCCGCGGTGAGGCCGCCTCAGCCGGGCCGGGGCCGGGTGTCCCCGCGGTGTGGGGGGAGCGGGGCCCCGTGGGGTCACCTGGGGGAGCTGTGGGGACGCTGTAGTCTTTAATCCTCAGGGAAATGGGGTCCCCCGCCCTGCTCGTGGCCCTGGGTGGGGAGAGCTCTGACGGAGGGGGGAATGCTGCTCAGCCCGCTCTGTTCTCACTGATTTTGGGTGCAGACGGACTCCAGGGGAAGCAGTGAGGCCTGTGACCGGACAGGCCGCCTCTACCTGTACCACTACAACGAGGAGCAGCCCTACATCCCGCTGACGGAAATCCAAAGGATAGACACCGCTGCCATCCTGGACATCAAATGGTAACGCTGGCATGCCGAGGCTGCTCCGGGGTCCCTTTTCGGCCATTGGCACGGCCACAGCCCTACTGTTACTGTCCCCAGCCTCTCAGAGGGAGATATTCACCAGTTCATGCCAGTGAGCAAAGGCTGTGCTCGTTTCTGTTATGTTCTTCTGCATGCTTGTGAGCTGCTGGTCAGTGGCTGCAGACCTTGTTTGTTTACATAGTAATAGGTCATAGATTTCCCCTATGTGCAATATTTTCCCTTGGTGCAGGTTTGGGGGAACTTAAGGACCCTTAGATTTTCTTTGTGAGATTTTTTTAATCAAGTACCTTCTCCTTCTGCACCCTAGAGTAAAAAGCGAGGGCGGTGAGGCCCTGGCACTGCCCAGAGCTGTGGGTGCCCATCCCTGGAGGTGCCCAAGGCCATGGGTGGGCCCTGAGCAGCTGAGCTGGGGGGCACCCAGCCCACGGCAGGCAATGGAACTGGATGGGCTTTAAAGTCTCTTCCAACCCTACCGTTATACAATTCTGTCGTTCTTTGCTGTTCTCCTCAAACTCCAGTCAGGTGTATGTTCAAGGCTTGTTGAACTGTTGGGTCTTTCAGGTGCCACGTTCCAGTTGCAGAACACCCCATGGTTGGCATTGCAAACTCGACAGGCGCTGTGGAGTTCTGCCACCTGACAGGAAGCGAGGTAGGTGGCTGTATCGCCTGCTGGTGTCAGAGCTGCTTTTAACCCACATTTAGTCCAGCTCCAGCTGTATTAGCAGTGCTCAGGGACTCTGCAGGGAAGGAGTACTGTTTCCATGGCTTTCTCAGTGTACTTGTTTGTTTAAATACTTTGTTTGATCTTCTGATAGCGTTTTTCATAAATTCCACAAACTTGCTTGTGGCACCAGAAAGACTGGCTGGGCCCTGCACACCTGCAGGGTACAAGAGGGGAAAGGCATGAGGAGAGCAGCAGCAAACCTTGCCAACAGTCACTTGAGGGAATAAGCATGGAGTAGCTGGTAAACACAGCAGAAGGTGCAAAGTTGTTAAAAGCAGGGAAGAGTTTAGGAGAGGGGCTTCTTTCAGTTGTGGAGAAAAGGGACAGATCAAGAGAGCCATTCCCAGAGAGCAAAAAAGAGAAAACTGGTCTATAAGGGAATTCAATTCAGATTAAATTCTGCACTTCATCACTTGTTGAGAGGAGGCAACATTTAAGGAGGATTTGGTGGGAGATGGGAAGAAGAGCTGCAGGGGTGCTGTGTATGCATAAAGTCTGCCCTTCAGGTAGTACTGAGCAACTGTAGGTTGCTGTGGGACTTTTCATCTCTTCTTTGTGTGGGCCCCTAATGTGCTTGTCTGTCTCTGGAAAACAGCTGCCATAGGTGTAGGCAGTATCTGCCTGCTGTCTTCCCAGGGTTAACCCATTTCTCTTCTTTCCAGTAGAAGAACAGCTGCATGTTGGAGCCATGCTTCAGGGTCGATCTCGGTGCACAGCGCCTGGCCTTGTCCTTAGACTGGTCCACAGGACGCGAGCAGTGGTGAGGACGGGAGATAAAGGCTGCTGTTGAGGCTGCTGTGTGTGTGGCAGTTCACAGGCTGAGGCTTTTGATGAATGAAACTGGTGGCTTTATTTATGAAGTAGCTTAAGACATTCTTGATCCCAGCTGCCTCCCTTTGCCTTCTCTGAAAGTTACTATTTCCAGAGCAAAGATAACAAAGGACAAAAAGGCATGCTGTGGCCACGGTAACAAGAGCAGAGCCTGGTCAAACCACGAGTCTGAGGTTGTGCTGGGGTGAATGGTGGCAGGTGAACCGGGGCCATGTCTTCTCTTTCCTTTGCTTAAAGGAAAGACTGCAATGGGATGCAGCTAGATCCACTGGATCCAACTCAGTTTGTCACAGAACAGCTGAAATTTTAGGGTGAAGTTCTGGTAGTAAGAAAATAGAATTTTAAACAGTTTCACGAGAAACAGAAGAGAATTGGTTTGCAAGTGGCTCATACATTTGATTTCAGGAGTGGCGTAATTGAATTGCATAACGTCAGCTAGCTGTCCCCTGGGGAGGTAAGTTAAGCATAAAACAGAGTGGTGCCTTCAGCATGAGACTGAAAACTGGAAGGGCTCAGGCAGTACTGTGCTTCGTGTTGCAGGGCAGGTATTCAGTCGCTTTTGCTAATTAAAGCTGTTTCTGTGCATGTGTTTTCTGTTGTTTAATGAATAAGTAGAACTTCCAGTTCTACTTTCTTCTCTACATTTCTTGTTTCTGCCCTTCAACATGGTTGCTATGATGAAAAGTCCCTTTGAAGCCCGTCACCGTTGTCTGTTCAGAGACAAATAGCCCCTTCTGGAAGCTGAATGTGCAGCCTTTGCACCTCTGTAGAAGTAGGAGGAATGCAGGACTAGGGGATGGCCCTGTATCTCTTGTGTGGAAATCTGGGAGGTTCAGTATGGTTTGGTAACTAGCATATGATGTAACTGGAAAGAAACCCTGAGACACCGAAATCTACAACCTACAGTTGCAGGTAACCAATTGGAAGGTAACTGGTTCACATCAGGGAATGCCCTAAAGTCTGTGCACTGTGAGTTGTGGAACTTTTTGGTGCCTTTAAGTACATTGTGTCCAGAAACTGCAGCTGTACTCTTCTACAGAAAGAGAGTGGGAAAGGTCGGGATCAGCTGGTGCTTCAGATGCCTGTGACAGCAGTGAAGTGAGCCATTTCTTCCTACTCCAGGAGAAGGAAGAAACTCTCAGAGGTCCTTGTCAATCTGGTGTGGAGGGAAATAAATCCCTCTTCATGTGGAATTAATTTCTTTTAATATCAAGCACATGAGAAATCAAGTTAAGCATCAAGGGGAAAGAAAGGCCAAGGCTGTTTTTGTTTCGGTCAAATAAATGTGAGCAGATTGCTCCCTCCTTGAGATCAGGGAATAGGCATCACTAGTGTGGATGGTTTTAAGATGAGAAGCTGAAAACAATTGTATAAATGCATGCTTTCCTCCACTGTAGTGTCAGTTGCTCTTAATGTTCAATTGAATCAAATACATATGTTATCTATTTGATGGTTGGACTAGACGATCCTAGAGGTCTTTTCCAACTTTAATAACTCTATGATTCTATACGCTGGCAGTTAATTTTTGTACTCTATTAATTACCTAGGATATCAGTTTCAGAAGTTTCTAATGTTTTCTTTGTGTTCCACTGCAGTGGATGTCCTTTGAGAGTGATCAGCAGTGATTCAGAGGGGAAGCTGAATCTGTTCTCCATAGACGAATCTGCTCCTTCTGTGCAAGTGCTGAGCCAGTGGGAGGCTCACAAATTTGAGGCCTGGATTGCTGCTTTTAATTACTGGAACACCGATATTGTGTATTCAGGTCTGTAAGCACTGGGAATTTATTCGGGGGCGTAGGGGATAGGTCACCTTATGTGATGTGTGTTCCTTGGGATTTTGCTTTCCAGGGTTGGGTATGCTGCTTCTGTCACTCTTCTTGTAAGAGCTGGGATTGCTGCTCGGAGTAAAAGGCTTCTTGACTGTGGGAAGTGGTTGGAGTTAATTAGGAGAAACCATATCTTTTACACTGTGTTTTGGCTGGCTCTTGGCAAAGAAGTTGGTGATCTCTTGGGGTGTGCAAGAGAGACAGCTTCTAGAGTCCTCTTTGCTTCTAAATGGTTTTGCTTAGCAAACTGGGGTGTTGTTACTTGCATGTCTCTTGTAGGTGAGGAGTGTCAAATGATGTTTGATCTGTCAAATGCTCTGATAGAGCTACTGCTTTTCAGCCCTAGGATATGTTAACTGCTTTGCTTCAGCGCCTTGCAGTGGTCATCTGAATGGTGGTTAGGTTAGCTCGATTTTGTTGTTGTGCAGGAGGAGATGACAGCCTGCTGAAAGGCTGGGACACCAGGTGCAGTCCCGAGACTCCAGTCTTCACCAGCAGGAGGTAAGTGAGCGATGCCTGCAGCTGGACTCCACAGCTGCCATGTCCCTTCCCAAGCTACTGCATTCTGAGACGAGCAATGAATGGAGTCTTGTTTCTGCCTCCTTTGGGAAATGGAGAGAGAAATTCATCAAGATAGCTTCAGATTTAAACTTTAAACTTTCTTCTCCATGTCCTTCTAAAGAATCAACTGCTTGCTTCCAAGCAGGAAGATGGTGATAGTTTCTTTGTAAAAGAATCGTCCTAATTTGCTCTTTTTATTTTGGGGATTTTTGTGTGCATTAAATGTGGATATATCCATTGTGGAAGGTTTTTTAGAAAATATTTTATTCTCTGCTCCTTTATTATTATTTTTTTCTGGTGGCATAATGTATCTTGTAGAATATGATTAAAACAATATGTACAGCTCTCCAGTGAAATTTTGTGTAGCCTTAAAACACTCATGATCATTTCTACAGCAATATCAATGTTGAGAGTAAAGTCTTCTGGGAATAGAGTTATTCTGCTGAAATTCTTATGGACTCTGAACAGCAGTTTATGGTACAGGTATTACTAGAAAATATTCATGCCAAGATAACCATATGGGTAGAAGTTTTGCTCTGGAAAGGCTGTTGGACTGGGTAGCTGGAATTGGGCTGAAATTTGTGTTCACCTTACTCTGCTTTCCTGAAACACTTTGATGCAGTAATACGCACCCCAAGTCCTTGAAATTCAAGGAAGAACCTCTTCTCAAATCATACATTACAGCCTTTTCCCTCTGCTGTATGTTGCTCTTTTGCAGACATTCAATGGGAGTATGCAGCATTCAGTGCAGTCCCCACCGGGAGAATCTTCTGGCTACTGGCAGGTAAATCCCTTCTAGCTGCTCTTCACTGCTGTGGTTATCCTCCTGTTATCTTGAATCTGGTACTGCAATCTGGTACTGCTTCTCAAGCTGTGATCTCTTTAGAAATTCATTGTGGTAAAGGACATGTGGTATTTCCTAATTTCCTTCTGAACTTGTTGCACTGAATCAGCTTTGCTCCTTGTCAGCATATTAATTTGTGATGCATCTCCAGCTACGATGAGCATGTGCTGTTGTGGGACACCAGGAACATGAAGCAGCCACTGGCAGATACCCATGTTGAAGGTGGAGTCTGGAGGTTGAAGTGGCACCCAACGTGTGATTTTTTGCTACTAGCAGCCTGCATGCAGAGTGGATTCAAAATCCTTGACTGCCGCAGAAGCATGGGTGAGTGTTCATTGGAACAGAGGTGCTCTCATGCTGCTCTGCTGCTCTCCTTTCCTACCTCCAGGTGAATGGGGAAGCTCCAGCTCCGAGCTTGCTAGAAAGATGCAGATATTATTGATAGCTTTAGACATTTATTTCAACTTAAATTAACTCTTCCAGCTTTCCCACGCTTATCCTCACCATTGGCATGAAAGCTTGTGCCAAGGCACTGTCGTTATTCATGTGTAAATCTCTTGTAACTTGTTTTCATGGGAAGAAAGCCTGTCTTGGCGTGAAAGCATTACCTTCTGCCATGACCATTCTGGTTTGTATTCGTCTTAATGTTTCAGAGAAGTTCCTCTGAATATCAGCTGATGTTTTACTGCGTGCTGGTGACACAGACATGGAATGGCTGAGGTTGGAAGGGACCTCAGGGTCCAAGCCCCTGATGGAACAGGGCCACCTGGGGCATGTTGCCTAGGTGGGTTTCAAATATCTCCAGAGAAGGAGCCCAGGCAGCCTCCCTGGGCAGCCTGTTCCAGTGCTCTGTCACCCACACAGTAAAGTTTTCCTCATATTCAGATGGAACTTCCTGTGTTTCAGTTTGTGCCCATTGCCTCTTATCCTATCACTGGGCACCACTGAAAGGGTCTGGCCACATCCTNGCTGAGGTTGGAAGGGACCTCAGGGTCCAAGCCCCTGATGGAACAGGGCCACCTGGGGCATGTTGCCTAGGTGGGTTTCAAATATCTCCAGAGAAGGAGCCCAGGCAGCCTCCCTGGGCAGCCTGTTCCAGTGCTCTGTCACCCACACAGTAAAGTTTTCCTCATATTCAGATGGAACTTCCTGTGTTTCAGTTTGTGCCCATTGCCTCTTATCCTATCACTGGGCACCACTGAAAGGGTCTGGCCACATCCTCTTGACACCCTCCCTTCAGATACTTGTATACATTGATAAGATCCTCTCTCAGTCTCCTCCAGGCTAAACAGGCCCAGCTCTCTCACCTTTCCTTGTAAGAGATGCTCCAGTCCCCTCATCATTCTCATAGCCCTCTGCTGGACTCTCTCCAGTAGTTCCATGCTTCTCTTGTACTGGAGAGCCCAGAACTGGACACAGTAAATGGTGAATTGATTATTGCCCCAGAAAGGAAGTGCTGTGCAGTCTGGTTAATCTAGAAAAGCATGAATAAGCCCTCTACATGAATGAGAAAGAATTTACATGTTTAAAAAGCTGTTTGCATTTACATTACAAATACAGTCTGCATAAAATGGTTGCATTGCTGAGCTTCTCGAGGCCTTGGGCAGACCCACTGCTTGTGAAATGAGGATGACGTTGCTTCTGTATAGGGAAGGGAGTAACTTGGTGACCACTTAATATCAGAGTGAAATGCTGAAAGCCCATGGGAAGGATACATCTGCAATTTATTAATAACCAGAACCTGGTCTAGAAATCTTAACAGTTGTATTTATGGCTCACTGGAGATCACTGTATGATCTGTCTTGAGCCTATTTAGCTATTTTGAATAATGAAGCTCTTAAACCTCATGCACATTAATCCCTTTTCTGTCTGCTGACTGAACTGGGGAAAATCAAAGCCAGTGAGAAGTGGCTGAAGAATTGCCAGAAGAGCCAGTACTTTGTTCCTTCTGAATGCTTAGTTCTGGTGTGAAGAAGGCCTTAACCAGCACTGTGGGATAGCACAACTCTTCTTGTCTGGTTTTGTCAATACTGGAATGGTTTGTGAGCAGTCTGCACCAAACTGTTTCACAACCTGATTTCTGCTCATTTCATTATTTATTTATTATTTTTAGCGGAAAACATGGAGGAATGCATCATCCTGTCATCCTATGTCTTGCACAATTCTTTGGCCTACGGGGCTGACTGGTCAAGGCTCTGTCCGAGGGATTCCCTGACTGCACCACAGGACTCTGCTGCGGTGTGCCAGCCTTTCGAGGAGGTTGTGGCAAGATCAGAGGAAGGAGATGAGAGACTGAATTTGCAGGTCCGAAACCTGAAGATAATTTACGAGTCTCCTACAGCTACCTTTGATGTCATATTGGACGAGGACAGTGAAGGCCCTGCCTTGCCGCTCAAAGCAGAGGGGGGTCCTAAGCTATCTGGGGATCCTGACCTGGGTAGGAGACCTGATTTAAAGGAGAGGTCAGGTCTGGCTGGGGGTGATGGCCGAGGGGATGATGCTGAGTCAGCCAGCAGTTCTGACCTGGGAGTTAAGAGATCCAATGGAATGGGCCTGGACAGAAATGGTGATTCGGTCAGGTCTTCAGACAATCCAAAAGCAATGAGCATTGTAGCAACTTGTTCTTTCTATGATAATATCCTACATGTCTGGAAGTGGGAAATGAGCCTGGCTGCCCCTTCAGAGCTGGCCAGTACTACATCTCCATCTGAAAGAACAGCTGAAAGCTTGCACTGACAGTCCCAAGCAAAAGCAGTAGGAAAATTTCTGTACTGACAGTAACATCTAAGCTTAGGCCCTAACTTTTTTTTTCCCCCCAGCTCTTATTGTTGAGTTTGTGAGTCTTTAAAAGCCAATACCAATGGATGATGGTTTTAATTTCAGCACTGAGGAAAGCCTTTGCTTTGAGAACTGTGGTCAAGCACAGACACATTTATTTAGTTTTCCCTTAATGTACTAATTCAGAGTAGGACAGCCTTCCTTTCAGAGGCTTTTTGTTTGTGTTATATTTGAACCCCCCCCCTCAGAGCTGGTTTGCATTTGTGTGATTGATCTGTTAAGCCCATTCTCCTTCCAGAACAAACCAGACTTGTCTGTGCTGCTACATGTAGACAAACAGTACATGATCAGAGGTTCTCATGAATTTCTCAGAAAAAGTCCATGAGTAGAGGCTTAGATGTGTATGTAGCTTGTTGTGTGATCTGTAACGAGTACGTGCGTTGAGCAGACACTCAAAGACAGTCCAGATGCTGACAGTACAGTATGCTTATCATGATCTTTAGCAAAGAGAAATTCTTTTTTAGAAAGAAATCCAAACTGACTGAAAGGACAGAGAGTAGTTCAGTGACAGGAAGCTTTGTTCTAAGCAGGGCCTTTCTTGTAAGGATTCTGGTGAACCTGCACACTGACTTCAAATCAGCTTTTACATCTCACTTTCAATCTCCAAACTAAGCACAACCTGGTTTAGCAGAAATTGTGTAGTGAGCCCTGCTTATATTTTAGTGCCACACGGAACCAACGCTGCCCCTTCCCTATGCACTCTTGATATCCAACTCCTCTTTTCTGTTCTCCATAGTGAGACATGTAGGTCCAAAGTCAAGTTTTTTTTTTTTTTTTTAAAAGGTGAACAGCTTTAAGATCAAAACCTCAAAAAGTATAGGCAATGTTTCCTGACATCTTTTAAGTTAAGTACAGAAACCAAATTTTTAGCAACATTGCCCTAACTACCTCCAGGAATGGCTGCTCCATTAGCTTCCTTTTTTTCCACTGTGAAATACCGGCAAAACACCGCTTCTGGAACCTTTTCTCTCTGTTCTTAATTACCTTCCTAGAAACAAACAAACAAAAAAACAGCTTAAACTAAGTGAGTAACTTCTAGCTTGCATGGTTTCTCTTTGAGAGTCCTACAGAATTAGTTGCCTGGAGGGAAAGAAACACCAGCAACAAGTATCTGTAACAGTGCTGCATCTAAAACCAGGTACAGCAGATAAGAATTTTACTGCTTTGAAACTCCTTTTTCAAAGGTGAACATGTATTTTAAAAAACTCTTTGAGTGCTGTTACATTAAGATTCGTATTAATATTGTGAAGAAGAGCTTTTGTTAAAAAAACAAAACACCATATTTTTGGATGTTTCTAAAATAAAATCAGTATAAGTCTGTCTCGGTTGCTTTGATTTTAAAAAAGGTCCTTCACACCTTGGTTGGATTATGGCTAAGTTTATAATTACTGAACAATATAAAGCCTGTGTTGTGGTACAACGAATACTGATCTAAGGCAGAGGGAGCCAGACACTGTGTGTCACTTACTATCCATAGGGATATACATACTTTGTTGCATTGCTATTCTCTCCCTCCCTCTTTTCTCTAGTGTTCTGTTATTCTAGGACAAAGCGCTGCCAAATGTTGCTGCTGACATCCTTTCACTGGGAAAGCCATCTGCTTACTCTTCCCATTTTCCATCTTTGTTAGTCCACCTGAAGAGCTTCAGCCCAGTTTCTTTACATGTTTGGTGGGTTGCTTGGTCTTTGGGAGTCCAAGCAGATAAGTATATGGGGTTTCAGCACTGAGTGCAGTTCTGTGAAGTGGGAGCAAAGGCAGCACCCCCTCCCCACCATCATAGCTGTGTCCAGCCTTGCTAATATATGGATTTCTTTAAACATCACTGTAAGGACTCACCTGTCAGTCTCCACTACAGACTGAGGGGTCAAAGAGAACACAGGTAACACACATCCTTTCTCCAAGTTAAAAATTTAATTGCCATTAAATTCTCTTATGCTTAAGCTCGGCAGTGCTTTGTGTTTGGGAAGCTTGGTGTAAAACGTCCAAGCACCCCTGGGGGGTGCTACAGCCTCCACACAGAACTGTTTCAGAGAAAAACCATTTTCTCAGAGACTGCAGCACTTGTCTGCCAGAGAAAAAACATGTTATTTCCAACAACGGATTTGGAATTTAGTTATTTCCACTTTAAACAGTTGCTTGTATACGGTTCATTTGATGAACAGTAAGGCATTGCTCTTCCAGGAATGTCAAATCACAATTTGAGATATTTAAGATGTGAGCAGCTATCTTGAAGTTTCAAGCCACTGCACTACTAAGGAACAAGCACTGATTGTAACTACTAGCTGCATCTTGATTTAATTCAAAACAGTAGTTTAAAATCATGGTAAAGTCCAGAACTGTGACATTTGATACAAACTACAGCTGTCTGCTCAGAGAGTTTAGGGTAAGGCCTTTGTTGGAGCTCTTCCTCCTGTTTCAGTGGAACACTTCATACTGGCTAGGGGTGAATTCAGGTGTTCTGCTGCTCTGGTCTCTTACAGCAGCTCCTTCCACAGCCAGCAAACCCCCAGAGGCAGAGTTCTCCTCCATTCCCAGAAGTCAGGAACACCCACCTGAGCACCCTGCAGACAGAATGCCTCCTGCAGCCACCGGCGTGTTCCAGCAGACACCTGCACACCCACACACTACACATGTTGCAAGCCACGTGCAACACCTCCCTCGGTCACTGACAGGAAACCAACTGCCAGTTGCCCCACAGCGATTTAAATCAGACATTGCAGAAGGATAAAGGAGAAGGATTTGCCTTTAATGGCTGGTGAGAGCAGCAGCCCAGGCTGCAGGCACAGGCTCAGCTCCCCACACCCTGCAGGAGCCCTGCATGCCCCTAGCGCACGTAGTTCTTGGGGAAGAGCTGGAAGAGCTTCCCCTCCTGCGTCGGCTCGAAGCCGTACTTCTCCAGGTTGTTGGGGTCGAAGGTGCCCTCCTTCACGTCCTTCTCGATGCGGGGTGCCACCACCTCGGTGAAGAGCTGCTTGGCCGTCATGGGCGGCTCGGAGCCCGCGGGAGCGCGGTACGAGACGTAGGGCCGGAGCTTGAAGCCCGCCAGCTCGGGGACGACGAACTGCGGCACCATCTCCTTGATGAGGATGAACTTCCTGTTGGAGGTCAGCACGCCCAGCTTCTTGGCGCCCCGGCCCTTGTTGTAGGTCCTCGGGCCGCGCTTGCTGGTGAACGGGGACATGCGGTCGGCGCCCCGCACCAGCCCGCGGGCCAGCTCGGTCAGCAGCCCCATGCCGGGCGCCTGCGGGCCCCGGGGAGAGGGAGGGACGGTCACGGGCAGCGGGGCAGCGCCGGAGCCCCCGCCTCACAGCTCCCGCGCGCCGCGCTCCTCACACATCCCAACACCACCCCTTCCCATTGGCCGAAACGCGGCAGCCAACCCGCAGCGCCTATCTTAGCGCGTGCGCCCTGCCGACCACTCGGCCGGGGGAGTCAATCAGCAGCGAGGAGCGCGGGGAGTGGGCGGGGCTTGTCGCTCCCCTCAGCGGCCGGCGGCGGTGGCGGGCGGGGCCGCAGCGACCTTCGCCCCGGCTCCACGGGTGACCCTTGACCCCGCGCCCTAGCGCCGCTGTGGCGGCCCCAGCAACGGGTGAGGGGACGGTGCGGGACGGGACCCAGCGGCATTCGGGTCTGTTCGGGTCGGTTCGGGCTCGGCCAGTCCCGGCCAGTCCCGCCGGCGGGTCCTGGGCCCGTGAGGTAACTCCGGCGTTCCCTGAGGCGTTGTGGACGTTGGAAGGCGCAGCCGCGCTGCGGGGTGGCGGGGGCTCCTGACAGGTCTCCGCCGTAGCCCTCCCTCGGTGAGGCGCTTTCCCTGCAGCTCAGTGCCTGACGTGTGCCGGGCGCTGCGCTCCCGTACCGACATATGAACGTTGTGGAGCGATGGGGCTCTCCCTTCGTGGTCCCAGCGGGCGGGAGCTGGGGCTCCTGGGCTGCTGCCAGCACTTCTGCCCCAGCACCAGCGGGAGGTTAAAAGCCTTGGGTTATGGGTTGCTGTTGTCTCTTAACTCGGTGTCTTTTCTTTTCCATTTTTGCCTCTGCTGTACCTCCAGACATGGGTGAAGAAGGCAACACCACCAGCCTCAAGGTACAGAGTGCTTTGCTGCTGTTTTTGACAAAGTTATTTCTTTTTTAGTATTTCCAGAGCCTGAAAGCTGCTGTCCTGCTGTGGTTGAACCCACAGCACTCAGTGCCGTGCAGCTGTTTGCTCACTGCCCCCTCCCTGTGGGATGGGGGAGAGAATCGGGGGAAAAACAGCAAAAGTAGAGTTCATGGGTTGAGATAAAAAGAAAAAAACAACCAAAACCTATGGACTAACACAGAAAAGGAAAAAGAGAATAATAGTACTGCTCACCACCCACTGAGCAGCGCCCAGCCCATCCCCGTGCAGTGGCTGCCCCCTGCCAGCTCAGTCTGTGGTTTGTTCACATGATGTTGGGTGGTGTGGGGCATCCTTTTGGCTGGCTGGGGTCAGCTCTCCTGTCCTGTCCTCTCCCAGCTCCCTGTATGAGGAGCTGAAACGTCCTTGGCACTGTGCAGCACTGCTCAGCAACAGCTGAAACATGGGCGTGTTATCAGTGTTGTTTTTCTCCTGGAGCCAAAACACAGCATCATGCCAGGCACTATGGAGAAAATCAACCCTGTCCCAGCTGAAACCAGGACAGTACCTAATCTTATAACCTTTGGGTTATCTCTTTAGCTGCAGCGGTTTTATTTTCAAGAACCTTTCCCGATAAGAGTTTCATCCTTCCAAAAATTTCAAGATTGGTCCCACTTCCTGTGTTTTTATTTATGTTTACTGCAGACCATTCACACTGCTTCATACTCTCAGTTGTCAGCAGAGTGACACAGTTTAAGTACCTTTTGCTTCAACAGTGTGTTTTTACTCTGCAGGTGGAAGGATTGTGAAATTCTCTAGCTGTTGTGTTTATTCTTCTTTATAAATAAAAAACCTCATTCTCCACCAGGACACATAGTGCTTTTCCTGGTAATGACAGACAAAGCTTGCAGCAGGAAATAGGTATTCTCAGAACTAAAAGATACACCCAGCGTTACTCATAAGCAGATAAAAGATGTTTTGTGAAAATCCAGCGTATGTCAAAGTGTGTAGTCAAAGTGTAGGCATGTGGTCAGGTGTGCTGATGAGCCACAGGGAAGCGTGCTGTTCCGAGGAACTCCAGTGTAAGGTCCTGCAAGGTCCTGCCTGCTGTGCCAGTGAGCACTTTGCACCCCTCCCTGCTTGGGGTATGTCTCACTGTTTACCTTTGATTGCAATGTGAAGTTATTGAGTTCTCAGTGGAGCTGCTTGTTCTGTGCTTGCTGCTCTGGGTGAGTGTGGGCATTCTTTACTTGGCTGCATGGCTTTCTTTGTACTGTGTTATTTTGTTAAGAAAATGGGAGTTAAACATTGGAAAAAGCAGTCAAATATTCGTGCTA
The DNA here is from genome assembly GCA_013396635.1 of Penelope pileata. Lineage (NCBI taxonomy): Eukaryota > Metazoa > Chordata > Aves > Galliformes > Cracidae > Penelope > Penelope pileata. The sequence continues at coordinate 11,060 of WBMW01004849.1, read as the reverse complement.
ATACTCTTAGCCTATCGTTGCTTTATTTTCCAGTGAAGCGTGGGCCTGCTCAGGGTTGCTCAATTTGTGTTTTGTGTCTGAGAGTTGCTTGAGGGCTTTAAGGAGCACGTGAAGCCCTAGAATTCAGGTGCTGGTTGCAGCCCTCGCTCCCTCCTGCAGCCCTGTGCTGGCTGGGCCCTGCAGGGCTGCTGGCTTAGCAGTGGCCCCACAGCTGGCCCCGGTGCTGCGTGGTTGTGAGCAACTGCTTACATTGCTCCTGTGTCTGTGAGGCTGCAACCTGTTTGCTGGCTTTGCTGCCTTGCATCAGGGATTGCCAGTGCCTGAAAAGATTCCCTGCAGAACTCTGGCTCTCATTGTGATGGGAACGTTCCCACCAGTGCTGGCAATAACCCCTGCAGGAGCCTCTCTGTTCTGAACTTTGTCTTTCCCTTACTGTATTTCTGGTTGAGACATGAGGGCTGTGTGTGTGCATGTGTGTTTTGTTCTTTAGCTTGTGAATCTGTTTCCTCTCTTGGAGCAGCAATGTGACTGTCTCTTGGCATGTGCTGTTTCCTGTGTTTCTTTAGGTCGTACAGGCCTGGGTGGTAGCAGAGCTCTGTGCATCCCTAATGCTGTCAGGGGGAAACAAGTCATATGGCTGCAGTAGACTTGCACTGAGATCTCACTGTGCTTGGCCAGAACGTGTTGTGTTTGTTGCTGACAACTTCTCAACATTTTTTTTCTTTTGACTTTTCACTGCAGTCCCACTAGTAATGGTCCTGCATTGGTGATAGCTGAAGTGATGCTGGGAGGATGTATTAGTGGGGTGTGTTAAAGCAGCCTGAGGAAGTACACTTAGATCTGTGTTTAGACCCATTGACTGGTCAGGCAGGAGTCTACTTGTGCTGTAAGCCTGGAACAACCTTCCATGAGAGAGACTGGTTTGGTGACTCTCAGTGTGTACTTATGTTTTTCTTTAGGATTCAAAGCTAAACTAAGAGGTCATCTGGAACCAAGGGCAAAAACTGGTTCTAGAACTTAAGATTCAAGTAAGGCTTGAGACATCCAGGGTGACACATCTGTTCTTGTACTCGTTTTGTTTCCTACTTGTTCCTAATATTTAGCTTGCCTTTTTTTTTTTTTTTTTTTTTACACACTCTGGTAAGTTTTGAGCAGGCATTTGTACAACTTTTATAGTTTCCAGATCTTTTTCCAGGGTAACAACAGTCAGTACAGGTTCCAGGACTCTATACCTGCATTAGAGCTTTTTCCCATGTGCATAACTTTGTGGTTTATGTTGAACTTCATCTGCAGTTTTCTGGCTTGTTTTCTTAGTTTCTTGAAACCACTTACATTCATCTCTTGTCCTTATTGCTCTGAATAACATGAAGTCATCTAAAAAAAGTTACCACCTCACTGTCTGACCTTGTATTAAGGTTCTTCAGGAATGTATAGAACTGTCACCAACTAGAACTCCACTACTGACCTCTCTGCACTGAACTTGTTGTATTTGCAGAGTAGATGATAGCTGGAGGAAAGGCATTGGAAAATGTAATCAGGTTGCACTGTGTGTGCCAGACTAGACACAGATGCCTCTATGGAGGCTTTTTGCCAGTTGTGGGAAACTAATGTCATCTTCCTTTTGGTGCTAGGCTATGTCACCAGCAAGTGGAACACCAATTCTTCAGTTTGTAGAGGAGAGAATACAGACTACTATGGTAATGTATAGCTTTAATCAACTGGATGAAAGATTGTGTGTGAATGAGTAGTGTACCTGCTTGTAAGCTCCAGGAACTCTATTAAGTCACAGTCAAAGCCTGAGTAGATTGAGAGGAGTTTTTGTTTCTTTGTCGTTGCTGTGCATGAGGCAGGAATTAATTCCTGTTATTTAATCCCACGTATATTTAGTTCTTCAGCTCACAGATCTTTGGGGGGAAAAGTGCTGAATATTTTGGAAATGAGCTTATGAAGGAGACACTAATAAGAGTTTAAACTTCTTGCATGTGTGATGTTTTAGTTAAAACTGGAACATTGTCTGAATGCAAGCACATTCATAAACTTACTGAGTTCAGTGTTCTTCAGCCTTTAGAATACAACAACTTTCAACTACAGAAGTTATTATTTCTTTCCCCTATAAATTCCTTTTACAGCTGACTGGAATTGCAATTGGAGCTGCAGTGGCAGTGTTCCTGATAGGAATTGTTGTGTTTGTGGTTTATAGAAGAGTGAAACAATCTAGTAAGTACTCAACAACTATGTTTGTTTTTAAAAAGTTTTCTCACTGTGTTTTCTCCAGTATTTTTCTAACATGTGATAGGTTCTGTGCCAAGTCAAAATAATTGCTCACTGTGAAGGTAGTGGTTCCTCCATGAAAACAACTTCAAAAGGATAAGGAACTTATGTTCGTTTAACTACTCAGTTCAGAGCATAGAATTCATAACTGGCCTGTGCAGGACACCAGCGACTTCTGTTTCTCTGGTGTCTGTTACGCTGAATATCAGTTGGCTTGCAGATATTTTCAAGCCTGCTGTGATTTCGCTGTTCTAGTAATGAGACACAGATGGATTGTTGGTTTTCTTATGTGAGAATGTCACCTGATTCGTGTCTGTTTAGAAAGCCTTCTTACCTCCCCCAGTGATTAGATAGGCAAGAGCTGGCTTGAGGCTCTAACTTGCCTAACTCTTGCCTTGGCTAACCAGACTTGGATAACGAGGTGTCTTGTGCTGCTTCGAACTGTGTGCTGGCCACAACAGCTTGCTTCTCAGCAGACAGGAACCGAGGCTATCATGGAGGTAGCAAAACTGATAACTTGTGCTTAGTCTTCTTTCCTCTTAGCATAAAGCTACAGATCAAAGAAACATAGAATGGCTTAGGTTGGAAGTGACCCCTATCCAGTTCCAACCCCTGCCGTGGGCTGGGTGCCCTCCCAACTCAGGCTGTCCAGCCTGACCTTGGGTACCTCCAGGGATGGGCGCCCACAGCTCTGGGCAGCTGTGCCAGGGCCTCACAGCCCTCTGAGTGAAGAATTTCCTGCTCACATCTGACCTAAATCCCCCCTCTTATAGTTCAAAGTCATTTATCTTTGTCCTATTGCTATCAGACCGTGTAAAGTGTCGCTCCCCTCCTGTTTATCAGCCCCTTTAAGCAATGGAAGGCCTCAGTGAGCTCTGTCCAGAGCCTCTCCTCCAGGCTGAACACCGCCAGCTCTCTCAGCCTTTCTTCATAGGAGAGGTGCTGCAGCCCTCTGAGCATCCTTGTGACCTCCTCAGGCCCCACTCCAACAGCTCCACACCTCTCTTGTGCTGGGGGCCCCAGGCCGGGATGCAGTGCTGTAGGTGGAGCCTCAAGAGGGCAGAGCAGAGGGGACAGTCCCCTCCCTTCCCTGCTACCCCCTCTGTTGATGCAGCCCAGGGTGCTGTTACCCTGCAGGCACACACTGCTGCCTCATGCATGGGCAACTTTTCTGCACCAGGACCCCCAAGTCTTTTTCGGCAGGGCTGCTCTCAGTGAGTTCTCCCAGTCTGTGCACATCTGGGATTGCCCTGACCCAGGTGCAGCACCATGCACTCAGCCTTGTTGAACCTCGTTAGGTTCTTGTGGGCCCACTTTTCACACCTGTCCAGGTCCCTTTGGATGGCATCCCTTCCTTCTGTTCTATCAACTGCACCACTCAGCTTGGTGTCATCTGCAAATCTGCAGATGCAGGTGAAGGTGCTGAGATGGCTCCTGACGTGAAGCTCCTCTGTTTTAGGACAACTTCAGCCACATGGGCGTCAGTACAGATTTCGCAAGCGAGACAAAGTGATGTTCTATGGGCGGAAGATCATGAGGAAGGTAAGAACATTTGGCATGGTGGGAGGGAAGATTAAAATCCAGTTTAGGAGGTTTGGTAAACTTTGAAGTACTTCACTCGCTTAATTTGACACAGGATCTTTAACCTTTTTGGGGATGCTTCAGAACTCCTGGAATTCTGTCTGAATTGCCTCTTTCTAGAATATTTTCAGACGTTGAGGATAGTGGTGTATCAAAGAATAACTCCTCTATGGAAATGGTGATTATTTATTTATAACAATTTACCTTTTTCTGTATTTAGGATGATATTCAAGATAGTCAGTGACTACATTTAGGATTGTCCTTTTCGGATAATGACTTCTAGCACTGCCCCTGTGCTCAAAGCTGACACAGACGTTTCCCCGTTCAGAGCTGGCCAGTCTATCTGCAGAGCACATCCTCAAAGTTGTCTTTTTGCAGTCTGCCTTCGAAGAGCACTAAGCACTTCAGTATATGAGCCCTTGTTTTCTTGAATTGCAAATAGGACTTGTCAAACTATAATTAGAGATTCTTCAAGGGGGTTTATCCAACCTTGCCTTTGATTGCCACAAGGAATGCTGCCTGTGCACTCAGGTTCTTGTCCTGATGATGTTGCTGTCCTATTGCTCTAAAAGGTCTCTCGGAATTTTCCATCAGTCAGAAATCTGTTACTGCATGGGATCTAGTTTGAGTCTGGCTGATCAGTTGGTTAAATCCTTACAGTCAGTCTGTGGCTGCCTGTCACATACTTGGTTGTGTTTTTTTTTTTTTGTTTTTTGTTTTTTTTTTTTGGTGGGAGAAATAGTGATGCTTGGTCTTGCAGTTGTTGCCGTTCTCCAGAAGGTGGCACTCAGTTACAGTGAAAAGGGAGTGAAAAGAGGCTGCACTTCCGTCGCCGGCTGGAAAATGAAATCAAACCCTGATATGTTAACATCCCAGACTGCCACAGGAATACTGGAGCTTTACGTGTTACTTCTCTGCCTGATGTTGAGTGTCCCTGAGCGAGAGTTGTACAACTGAGGTTTTTTTTCCCTTGCTACCATTCGTTACCACTGTATATGCCACTCCTGTCTAGAGAGAAGGTGATCCTGGAGTGGGTGTTCTGATCCTCCAAAGTCTTATATGAACACTTCACTCTACGGATGCTCTAATGATCTGGCAGATAAGTTGGATCCTGTGCAGGGTTGGTGAAAGGGTTTTTGTTTTGTTATTGTTTTTAGTAAATGTTGCTGCTTTTACTGTTTCCTCTCAGGTTTCAACTCTTCCAAACTCTCTGGTTGGGAATACTGTGCCTCGCCAAAGGATGCGGAAACGGGCAAAAGTTTTAAATTTGGCTAAAAGGTATTTGGACTTTTGGGAATGAGGGAATTCATGCGATAGAGGCTGTTGTGTATTTGCTGTTGAGTTGTGTGTGGTGGCTGCTTTTCATTCTTGGCGTTGTTTTTCTTTTTTTTTTTCCTTGTGTGATGTAGAACCAATCCCTAGCATAGTGTTTTTCCATAGCTGTTCTTTTTCCACAATCCTTCAAACTTCCAGCTATGCATTGGCCTAGCATTCTGCTGGGAAGTTTGTTGAAATGGAGTGGATCTGACTGCAGCACTGTCTCTAGTTTTGCTCAAGAAAGGCAGGAAATGAGTAATCAGAGTGAAGTGCTACTGTTTATCTCATTGATAATATGTAACTTAGTGCAGTGTACTTGTACTGCTGTCAGCCTGTGGTGTTGGTGTGCAGCTGGCTGCTAAGACCTGTAAGATGTCATTCTGAACTTTCATTGTTTTTCTTTGTAGGATTCTGCGTATTAAAAAAGAATGTCCAACTCTACAGCCAAAAGAGCCACCTCCCTCTCTGCTGGAGGCAGACCTGACAGAATTTGATGTAAAGAATTCACATCTGCCATCAGAAGTCCTATACATGCTTAAAAATGTTAGGTAATGTTAAATGTAAAGATAAGTTTGGATTTTGCTTTTGGTGGTTATTCAAGTGATATTAATATTTTTACGATCTTGTATAAAGCCTTAAATTTTATCATTGCATGATCAAAGTCTGTAAGCACAGAAAGGTGGGGAGGGAGAGGAGGCAGTTAGACAGTTTAGTGCCTAAATTTGGAGATAAAGCTTTTCTCCCTTGAGCAGATTTCTGTTAGTGCATTTTAAAAATTTCCTCTAGACAATATCTGACAATTTTTTTGTACAGAAGTAATCAAAATTGGCAAATGTTAATTGGCTACCGTATTGACAACTTCCCAAACTGCAGAATTTTTCACTTCTCTAGCTATAAAGTTTACAAACAGAATCAAGGTCAACTTAATCCCTATGGCCCTTTGAAGAGGTGAGAGGAAGGGAGGTCTTTGTGTCAGTTCAATCAGGTGTTGATATTGCTGACATGGCAAAAAGGATGAGATTTTCAGATCTGAAACTTTTGTTTGTATATGTTCATTTTTTTCCTCTTTTGATCTAATTTAGTCCTGAAGGTCATAGCTAATAGACATTTTGGTACTCTAATAAAAATTATGACTTATGTCATCCAAGCTTTCTCCTGTGGAATTCTGCTATCCTATGACTAATTGATGTTACAGGAGAGTGTGATTGACTGATCCTGTTAAATGTGAGCTAATGGAACTGTGTTAAATGTGTGCTAATGGAGGACACTTCTGGTGTGTGTACAGAATGCTTAGGTTTAAGAAGGCTATTTCTGTCTGCTGGGCTCTGACTAACTAGTCCAGTATTGCAGGAGTGCAGTTGCATGTTGCCTGCAGGAGATGATTTATTCAAAATTTGCAAGGATTCAATGATATGGAAATTCTTTCTTTTTTTCTTCTTTGGTATTTCTCGTATGTTCTGGGTATATATTGGTGGGGTAGCTGCGCTAAAAGGGGAAGTTCCAAAGGGTAACTTTTCTCTTGCAATGTGTGAATCTGTTGTGCATTTTTATATTTCTTTCCCTCCAAAAGCCACACTGGTGTTTGCTTGAGGAACACTAGATAGATTTTCTTTGGAGCCTGCAGGAATTGCTCAGTGTGCTACTCAAAAAGGAACTCAGATATTTACAGTTTTCAGCATTTCACAGTACTTCTGCACTTCTGTCTTGGGAACTTTTGTTCCTAATGCCAGGCTGTCTGGTTGCCATGCTCCAACTTCCTCTGGGGCCTTCTGCAAGGGCTTTGCTGATTAAGGAAGTATTTTCCAAGAGCAGTGACAGCTTTAGATTTCCCTTTGCAGAAAAGGGAAAAAAAGCTAATACTTTCTTCTTTCTTGCAGGGTCCTTGGTCACTTTGAGAAGCCTCTTTTCCTGGAATTGTGCAAGCACATGTTTTTTGTGCAGTTGCATGAAGGAGAATACGTCTTCCGTCCTGGGCAGCTGGATAACAGCATCTATGTTGTGCAGGATGGAAAGCTGGAAGTTTGCATTCAAGAAAACGTAAGAATGAACTGAGCCATTGTTCTTGAGATAAATCTGTTAGCATAGCATACGTTGGCATGAGTGAGTAAGCTTTGATTAAAATAAAGTTTGAATCATAGCCGTTTAGAAAAGGGCCATGATACCTATAAAGGTCAGTGTTTGGAATTGTGGTCCCTCGTCTTCTCCACAGAAGTGAGCTAAACACAACGCTTACCAGGCTTTCTCAGTTATCCTTACCTACTCTGATTGCAGGAGATTGGGGTGCAAGACTGGCCTGGCAAACTGTTAGAAACATTCTCGTTTATATAAAATAGATATATAGAAAAGGATGGTGGCAGGAGAAGAGACCAAGTGGACTTCACTCCAAAATGTTCCAGTCTCTTAGTTAGGGGGTTTGTCTGGAAGGTGGCAGATCCGGATTCGCTTTAGGGTAGGCATATACACAGCTGTGAGCCTACAGTGATCTTCTGTCCTACACTTGCAGGATGGCACAGAAGTGATTGTTAAGGAGGTGCTGGCAGGAGACAGTGTCCACAGCCTTCTCAGCATTCTGGATGTCATCACGGTAAGTTCTTGAATGTGCCAGTTTTCTGCAGTGCTGCTTTATATCACTGAGCCCTTTGTGGGGGGAAAGTAAGCTTCCAATATTGCTAGGAACGAATTGGAATGGCAGGTGTTTCTTTGACCAGTCCTTTCTCTCTTCCCAGACCTTTGCAGCTGTAAACTGCTTGTGAAACATGTATGCTTAACAGCACATCACTGACTATTTCTCAGCAGCTTTTCTTGTAAATAAAAAATTATTCATTTATGGCTGAGGTACAGTTGGATTTGTTCAAGGTCACAAGGGAGTCAGGAGAAAGATCAAGTTACGGCCCAGAATTCCTAGCTTTTATGCAGTTTGATTTATCACGTACTGAATTTATTTTTGTCTAGTCTAATGAAAACAAATCTGACAGTTGTTATTATTGTAATTAGACTGTGAAACCAGTTGATGGATTTAATTTTTTCCTAATGTTAATGTTGCTGGTGACCATCTGAAGGTTGTGCTCTCTGGCAGGGAGCAAGATGAGCTAAGTGCTAGTTGGTCATATTTATTGCACAAATTACTAGTGTGGATCTTGTTTCAGATGAAATGACAGCGATGAGTCTTCTGAAGTTGTCACAGCGTATCTTATTAGGAATACCTAAACTGAAGGTGGTGTTTACTTGGAGTGTGTTGATAGCTGAGATGAAGAAGAGAATCTGACCAAAAAATTGTTCATATTTGACCTTTTATTATGTTTCTCTTTTATCTGGCTTTCTCCTCTTGTTAAACGGTACCGTTATGGTACAAACTAGTTTTAATAATTTTGTAAAGCATTCTTTGCCACTTGAAGATGGAAGCAGATATTATATATACCCCCACGCATACCAGTAAAAATTTCTGTAAAACCTATTGAAAGTGATGCACGATTTTAAAGCTTGGTCACACTTTCTTCTGTAGAAAGTAATGGCATGTGGATAATTTGGACTGTACAAGTCTGGTTCTTGCTGTCAAATTGGCATTCATAGCAGATTCAGAGGTATCTTTGCCACTTCCACCAGTAGATTTTCTTAATGACAGCATCCCAAAGAGCAGGGCCATCATGTAGGACACAAATGCTCGTCATGTTCTTTTCCTGCATTTTGAGTATACAAGGTTTTAATCTTGTTTCTTCAATATTATTTTTGTGTACTGATATATAAAATCAGGATGGTTGCCATTCATTTTTCTATTTTTATTCTCATTCTATGATTTTTACTTCGTTCTCATTAGTTACACCAGTGGTGAATCAGAACGTAAAACTTTCTGAAAGTGTTAAAAGGAGCTGTCCGTGTGCAGAATATAAAAGCAAGAACCTCGCCAACTTTCTTTCTCAAGTAACTTGTTCTCATTTATTTCTACAGCTCTTTTCTTGCTTGTTTCCTTGCTTTGGGTACTGATTGTTTTATTTTTGTTTTCTGTCCTCATTATGATCCTTATTGACTTTGGATATACAAGTAACATGAAAATGGGCAAGGAGAGAGAAAGTAGCATTGGTCAGAACAGAGGCTTCTCTGTGGCATTCTGAGGTGTTGAATGAGCCTTAGAACTTCCTGCAGATACCATACCCCCGAGTTTCACTGTACCACCAAACACATGGAGTTGCGATGGTCTGAACTGAATTGGTGATTTCTTTAACTGATTTTGTAACATATAACACCAGACTCATCCCCCACTTAGCTGGGAGATGTGCAAGAAGGTTGAGACTGCTGTTAGAAGTGGTGATGTTTGTTGTAGAACCCAAGGGCAAGGGATGTAAGAGGTGATTTTTCCATTCAACTGTCCAGTTTTTAAATTGTAGTGTTCCCTTAGATCTATTAAATACAGAGGTATCAGCTCTGACTTAAAAGACTTGTTCTGTATTTCACTTTTTCTGAGAACAGGTAAATATTTCCTTCTCAAAAGTCAAAGGAGAACCTGGAGAATTTGAATCTAGGTAGATGAGATTTTAGAGCAATTCTGTGTTGTAGTTTAATCTGACTCTGAACTGATATGGCCTTAAATACGAAAGTCCATGAACTGCAAGTGTTTTTAGCAGTTGGTGCTGAGTGTTCACCCTACGCCTGTGCTCTTCCCTGTGTTCTGTTTCCTGAAGGATGGATTTTCTTCCTGAGCTAAATAGGACAAATAATGGCTGTGTTTGATGCTGGCTGCTGGAGCCATCGTGGGTTTTACTGTTCTTTTGTCTTCCATATGGAGATGGTATTTGGAGAACTGTGAGCTGGTGGCATAGGTGGAATGAAAAAGAAGTAGTTTCAATCAATTGCCAGTGATTAAGAGGGGAAAAATGGAAGTCTGAGGAGTAAAAGAAGCTGAAAAAAATTACTTGGATAAAGGTGAGCCTGCAGGGCTTGAGTCCATTTAACGGGCAATAGGTGAGAGAGATGAGCATATGAAGAAATGACTGTTGGAAGAGCTTTGGGTAACAGCAGTGTCAGTGTAGTCTGGAGGAAGATGAAATCTGAGCAATGGGAACAGGAAGAAGCTGCCATATTTTTGAGTGCAAAAATGAGCTATCACTGCAAGTGGGAGAACGCAAGGCACCTGTGCCTCTGGCTTATTTGGCCCTTGGCTGTCATCTGGCTTCAGCTCCTGCTCTAGCTGTGACATTTGTCACCTACGATATTCAGTTACTCTGCAGGCCTTAGAACAAGGCAGACGTAAATAGTTATCTGCTGTGAGAACAAAAAGTTCTGTTTAAAAAAAACACCCTACTTCACTATAGATTATAACTTATGTTCCTTGTAGCCTCAGTGTGTGACTGTAAAGTTGTATAATTTAATGTGGTGTTCTCTGATTACATTATATTTGAGAGAACTGACAATTATGGGAACATTTCCTCTCGCCATTCCTCTGACAGCTTATAGCATGTTGCAGCCCTGTTAGGCATGGTGGTTGGCTCTTTCAAAAGCAGGCTGCTCTCACACAGGGTGTTGGAAAAGGAAAAATTATATGCTGAAAAAGTGGAGGGGTGGGCTGTTCTTTAGAGAAAAAGGCTGCTGCTTCATTATCTGTTATTATCCTTAAACTGGTTTTCTTGGAGTCTGTCAGCATCGGTCTGTCCTCAAACAAGCACTGTTCAGGGAGGGAAACAAAAGCCCTCCCTGGGTGGAGTGCAGACCAGGTAAGGCGATACACAGGGCTTATTTTGCCCCTTTGAGTAACTGTTAGGGAGCGTTATTAAACTTAATGTTCATCCTTTGTCCAACAGCTACAGACTTAACAGATGTCTTTAGGTTTTCATTGTGTGGGGTAGGGAGCTTGGTAGAAAATCCAGTTGGTGGAAAGTATAGTGATCTGTATTTAAAGG
>WBMW01004848.1:68587-96989 GCA_013396635.1 Penelope pileata | reverse complement strand
CTATGATTCTGTGATACAGATTCATAACTCTGTTGAACTGCTCATTTAGAACTTGTACATATCTTACTAAAGCACATTTGGAATTTCTCCTTTCCTGGAGACGGTCTCTACTAACTAACAGAAACTTAGTTGTGAATGATATCTTTGTTGAAGTTGTAAGTAAAATGAAAATAAATATACAGCAGAATAAATTCATCATTCATTTCTTTTTCAGTATATAATTATTGAGAAATATAGATGTAGGCTAGACTTAGGTTTCTTATCAATGCTTTTAAATTACAGAATGTTCACTAAAACTCCCAAATAAATGAAGAACTCCGTACAACAAAATTTAAATAGAAACTTGAATGCACAAGTGATTAAAGAAATTTAAACTAGCAGTATTAAGATTCCCCTATGTTATGCTCATTTCACGTTCAAGTTAACAATGTATATTGATCTGATGAAAGTCCACTCTTAATGAAAGTGTGGACTAGTGACAGATATTCAGTCTTTTGAGACAGAATCAGAAACGGAAACGGGGAAAAATAAAATACTGGAAAAAGCATGAGGAGTCAAAGGTGTAATACAAAAGGTAAAGTCTTCTTTAGTATACTTTTTTATAAATATATTGACAGTCATAAATAAAAAATCATTGTAGACCCTACCCATGGCCTGTTTTATTGACAAGCAAATAAATAAACAAATAAAAAGAAAACAACACAACACACCAGGAAATGTATAGATATTCTATCAATTAATGACTAAAATGAAGATTTTGTTTTTCAGCAGGTACACTACATTTCTTTTACAAATAATTACTTGAAAATAACTGAGCATGAAAGTTAAGAATACGCACTGTTTTACCTTCTGCATGTTTCTAGCTGATGTTTTTTTTACCTCTACACACAAAACTTCATGACAAAATACACTCACTGAATTACTTCAAGTGCAATGAAATAGGAACCGACTTAACTAGAAGCTATGTGGCACAGTAACTGAATGCTACTCAAACATTTCTAATTGCTCTTCCTCCTTTTTTTCCTTGAAGTTAGCTAAATTTTTACTTCTTAGTATATTCCTTTATTTATCGTACTCTGATTTCCACTGTGGACACAGACTGAAAAAAAGTCATCAGTAGCTAACTGTAAACTACCATTACTGAGCAGTTATCATGGGCAGTGCGAGTGTGCTGTGCTAGAGAGTATTTGGCCATTATTCACATGAAAACAAATAGTGGAACAGAAATCAATTCTTGCTACATTACATAGCCCATATCTTGGCATAATGGCCTCTGCTCTAATCAATATTTCCAATTGTACTAGGTTCATATAGGTGACATTAAAGTGACTATGCATTGTTTTGGAATATAACAGTATTGACGAAACAATTATCTTGTGGAAACAGTGGATCATTGCAGCCACTTTCCTTATTAAATGACTAATATAGCATTTGAAACATGATTCTATGTCAGTGTCTTGCCACAAACGATTTCCATGCTCTCATCTTCTCCATATAAGCACATTTGCTTTCACATTTGAACAAAAAAATAAAGTTTCTAAATTGCAGTTATATTGACAACATACCGGTTTGCAGTTTATTTACTTCTTATTACTAATTTTGTGCCAAAGGTATTTTTTGGGTTGCACCTTCTAAAATTTGGTTTTATTCTATAATTAGATTACTGGAGGAAGCTTTGGGAGAAATTTTACAGATTTGTTGTAAAGCTTTCAGAGCATTAAGATGTGGCTTATCTGAATTATTAACTCAGATTTCTGGGTAAATCTTTTCACAGCTGCATATCTTAACCTTTTACTCTCATCCCCTTCCACCGCAGAACCGAAAAAACAATACATTATTGTACTTACTGAAATCAATGGGAAGTACAAATGTTTGACTCACCTGAGATTCAGGCTTTCTAACTGATGAAATACAGTTTCATGATCCTAATACAATGTCTGTTCCCTGGCAACTTTTACTGAGTAGATAGTGGCTCTACAAGTAGGAGATGCAGAATTTAAAACTACAAAGCAATGCTTTATTGGCTAATACACAGAGAAGATAGCTAGGACTGATCAGCTGCCAGCTGAGTCATAAATATTCCCACCTCTTCTGAACCCAAAAAGCCTCTTCTGGTGAGGTAGCTCTCGAAGGGAGAATGGGAGCAGAAAGGGTGACCTTTGCTGTGCCTTGGAGCTGGCTGATCCGCAGTGTTGCTAGGTTGCAGTCTTCTGGTTCTCTTTTTTTCATATTAATATTTTTCCCCCAAATCCTTCACTTGTAACTATGGCAGTCTCAACATTTACACCTCTGTGTTACTTCTTTTCACATCCTAATAAAAGTTTGCTAAGTGAAATGCCAAGATCACCCAGCATAGCTGCACAGAGCCAGGACTTGGATCACAAAAACCTAAGACTGAAGATCAAATTAACTTTTACAACCTCAAGCTGATTTGAAGATAACAATCTAGGTATCCATCCAACTACTTGCTTAAATATAATTGCGGGAGGGGGAGAGGAGGAGGAGCAACTAACTCATTTGCCTAAAAGAAGAAGTCTAGTTGCCATTTGTGGCCCCTAGTTTTCAAGTGCTCTCCAGAAACCTGCAGGGTTACTAGGAACTCCACATCATGTCTGCTGTTCCTGAAGGGCATACCCCAGATTCCCTATGCACAGGATATCTATCTTTAAGCCTGTAAATCATAAATCATAATCCCTGTATGACCATACAAAGTCTAACAATGTAGGTTAACAATTTTGCAGGATTTTTTTTCTTTATTTTAAATATTTCTGTCTTTACAGGAATGCATTTCAAAATCTATATTTATTTGCATACATCGATACAAGAAATATTCTTGGTTAACCCTTTGTAGCAAGATCCAAATAGTTATTTACCTACCACACTCATATATAAGTGTTTTCTGCATATATATAATAGGAGTGAGGGGTTGACAGATTTTCTCAGTCTGGCCACCAATGAGAGGACAAGCTCAAGCAGAATGTTTGCATCGAGTAATGTCACTGGCCTCCATGGAATTTAGAAGCTGTTATTTGTCAAGAAGCAAGAAAGATCCAGCAGGTTTTCCTGTAGAAGCTGGGACTTGTTTCAACAATAAGTGCTGTACTGCTAGTTAGAAGACAGTGTGCCCATGAATAACTAGAGCAGAAAACCAACTTTATGTGAAATTGTAGTGACATAGTCTTAACTGGGAGAATAAATCTAAATAAGAAAAGTCCTTCTTCTGATATGAAAGAGTTGTTTGTTTGGTAGATTGGTTTTGTTTGTTTGTTTGTTTTTTGCTTTGGAGGCTAGAAAAGGATACTATACGACAAACTAAGTGAGTAACAAACATGAAGAAAGAGCATGATCAGTTGCTGGAATTTGGAAAAAGAAACGCTGTAACTAAAAGACAAAACTATTGCTGAAGAAAAATCCATGTCTTTAACTACCACGATCAGAACAGCCAAGATTTATTAGAGAAAGGAGCTGTGGTTGGTCTTGGATCCAAACAATATTACAGCAAGAAGCTGACTTTTTTTTTTTTTTTATTTGGTCATTTGTACCTGAAAGATACAAAGGGAAGATTAGGAAGACTAAGTCATGTGGGCAGTATTTCAAGCATAAACGATAAATGTCCAAAAACTATAATTAAAACTGTTGTATTATCTGGTATTGTACAATTCCTCCAACTTCCCACACAGAGTAATACGGCAGCTCTTAATGGAGCATTTTTACAGAAAGAATAGTGAAAAGTTAGCAATAGACATAAGTATAGAAATTAAACAGGAATGCAAACACAGGGTTAAATGCAAGGGAAATGTAGGTATGGTAGAGGTGCAATAAATAAATATTGAAGTTTCTAGTCCTAGTGTAATTAGAATGCAAAAGAATATGAAAAGCAGAAGACTTGCTGAAAAAAAGGCTAATGAGTCTAACAGAAGAGGGAATGAAAAAGTAGATAGAACATATCTAGGGAGAAACAAACAGTACACCTATTTCATCTGGCAGGTTGATTAGCTCTCAAATCCTTCCTCAACACTACACTTTCCTGTATTACAGAGTCAGAAGATATAATGAGCTCACACTAGGCTGGAAGTTTCTACTAATTGCCAGTTGGATCTCCTCCCCTCTGCATGCCCTCAAATAAAAAAAATAGTCAAACAATGTCAAAAAATTCTCCACCAACTCCTTTTCCAGTTCAAGAACCTCTAAAACATTTGCCAGTAATAAAGAAGTAAAATACTGCTTTTTTTAGTAATGCCCAAATGCTTCTATTTTCAATCGATAAATTTTATCACTTCAAGAATGATTCCAGCGTGGAAAAATAGCATACAGTTGCTTTCTATTGTTTCTGTTTGAAAGCAATGTGTTGCCTTCTTTTGTTTCTTTGCTTTTGTTTCGCATGCTATGTTTACACAGGTGTAAACTCCTTCCATTTCAGGTGCTATCCTCATGCTATAGTGAAGTCAGCATCTCAGCCATATCAGAACTGGTTCAGTGATTCAAGTGTTTGCCGGAGAAATAAGGCCTTCTTCATTGTACCCTCTGTTGTCTTGAGAAACATTTCTCCACTTAGGAAGTTTCTCCCTTCTCTTTTACAAAGTTTGCCAGTGTTAGTAAGGAACTATGGGATGCAAAGTTACTTCTCAGGCTTGAGTGGGCATCAAGTTGAAAAATATCTGCTTTCAACCAGGCAAAATGAAAAGCTGAACTTAGATGTCTAACATCAACTTTCTAGTCAGCAAATCACCAAGGAAGACAAATTTCCCACTAGGATGCTCCACAGGAGGGAAAACTTCTCTTCAGATTTTCAATGATTCGCACCTGGTCCTGCACACTATATATTTTGTGACACTGCCACAAGTTATGCACCATCCAGACTGACATTGTTCCTGCTTTCATCATAATCTTTCTTCCCTTCCAAAACTGAGCAAAGCATCGCACTTATTGATTTATTAAAAAATGACATTTCAAGACAAAAGAGTTTGAATTCCAGTGCACAAGAAAAGATCATTTTTAAACCTCGTTTGTCCAAAAACAAAGCTGCATTCTCCAGCCTGCTCATATGGCAATAGGTGCTGTATGCTGATAGGCACAGCCATCTCTTAAAGGCTCCTCAAAGTAAGCGGAGTTTAGAAAATGCCTACACAACTGCTATGGAAAACAAGAATCTTTAACAAACAACACATGTTCATAATGTCATTTGGCACACTAACAGCGAGACAAAAGTCCAGAGAAATACTGATTTTGTTATTTTTCAGGCTAGAGTCTAACCTCAAACATTCAACACAACTGAGCCAATGCATAATGGCAGGACGACTATACAAAGAACTCAGTCATGTTACTAACAAAAGATGATATCACAGCAAAGCAAGGTATTGTTTATCCTTCAATATTCAGTCAGCATCAAAATCTGCCTTGTCCTCTGAAGATATGAATGTATTAACTCTGAAGTACAATCTGTTTCTTATGGGTGTGGTGATTCTTATGGTTGGATGATGGAGATTATGGATAGACAACACGCCTAAGTATGTTACATAAATTAAGAAAAAAATAAATGAAAGATCATCTTTTTTTGTTCCTTGCTTTTTGAGTTTCTTTTCCTCTGGGAACTCTATCACTGATAAGCCAGATGTTAACACCATTGCATGACAGCGATAACAGTGATGTAGACTGACATGCACATAATTTCTTTTCTTAAAATCCCTATGTAAACATATTAAACATAATATGCATGTTAATGACAATGATTTAATGAGAGAAAAGTGTAAGACAAAGGAAAGGATGAGAGAAACATATTTGGTAAAACTAAATTCCTAAACACTGATGCCATTAAAAGTCTAAAGTAACATTTTCATGCTTCCAGGCAGAAATAAGTGTTCAAAAAGTTGCATGAAAAAGCAAGCTTACTGACTAAATGTTATTAGCAGTGGGACTACATAAGGCTCACACAAAGAATGATTTAAACAAAATATCCTACATTTTCCAATGATCACAGACATAATAAAACTATCATATAAGACACCGTATCTGTGCTTGTGCGTATATATTTTATGTATAGCCAAGTTCAAAGTGCTTTCCCATTAATAGATGGCTTGGACACTAAGGTTAAAAACGTTGACTGTATTTCAAATGAGACTATTTTAATTATCTACATCACTATGTTTGCTTAGTATATCTAAGTTGTTACTTCTTCATCTCCATAATAGATAATGAATTTAGTTCTATTGAGACATTTTCCCACAGAATACTTCCAAACACTGGAAAACTGAAATGGATTATAAAAATAAGATTGTGGCTTTTAAATATTACTTAGACAATTGTCTCGATAACCAAATAATGATTTACTTATATAAAAGTACACATATATACAAGCACACATATAAATACATATATTTACAAGTAGAAATGCTTCCACATAAATGCAAATACACATATCTATGTGAATATGTTTTTATTTTTAAAAATCCATTTTTGCCTCAATAAAGTTTGGTTTTGGAAGAAAAGACAAGGGAAAAATTACCTTCTCTATCCCTTACTTACACTTATTTAATCTATTTCTTAACAATGCTCAGCCTTACTAAACAATTTTTCAACCATGTACCGATGGTTTCACCTGGTGCAATTGCTGGAAACAATGCGGTCAGTGTTTCTTGTCAATGAGAACAGAAGTGCCTGGCATGTACAATGCTATTCCTTGTATCTACTTACAAGTGACTTCACGTCTTCTAGGGAATTTGGAAAATTACAGAGGCCAACTTGGTTTTGTGGGACTGTGCAGATTAAAATCACAGGAAGGAAAACAATATGATTCAATATGATTAAATACAACATCACTCATTTCAGTACATATTTCTGGCCACCACAATGCTAACACTTCATCTGCAGCATTACGTGCTGTGGGGAACCTTCACTGTGGTAGTGGGTTGACCAAGGTGGCAGTAACCATTTGTTAGTTTCTTATAGCCTCTGATGCATCCTTGTAATCTATCTGTAATCTTTCTATAATCCTGTAATCTTTTACTAATCCAGGAATACTGATGTGCATTTATACACACTGCTGCTATAATGCTGCACACCAAGGAGACAGGTAGCTAGTTAATCAATTGCTCATGGAAAAAAAATCTACATTCAAGAAAACTTAAGAGCAGATCCTCTGATAGGTGGTAGACATAGCTCAGATACACATATAAAGAGTCAAGCCTGAAACTGTCTTTCTTTCCTGATGCACAGTGCGTTCCGTGGAAAGCTGCGTACAGCATAAATCTGCAATGAGCAAGTACCACACAATGGCAAGTATTTATTGGCAACTGAAAAAGATCCAAACATTACTTGGTAGTGCTTTTGAAAAGTACTGTAAATTAACAACTTTCCTGTTCTTTCCTGTGACTAGAACTCTACTGTTTCTCATACACATCAATCTTTCCTGAAATTGATGTAAATGATGCATAGGTGAGTGAGCTCAGTATTGCTGGACATGTCATGCTTGAGTTGGCTGCTGCTGTTGCTGTCTCTGGAATTATTGAAAGGGAGTCTGAACAGTCTCAGTCCACTTGTTCAACCATGTAGCTGACATTTTTGCTTCATCATCTTCAACAAACATCATTTTCAAGGACAGTTTTAGATTAAGAAAAGTATTTATTTTTTGGTACTTTTGGTATTATGAAAATTACCTACAGAAAATTAGCAATGACTCATGCCTTCTATTCCTTCTGCCAGAGAAATTACAAGGTGTGGCCTTCAGTAGATTGATTCATTGACAAATGTGGTTGAAGCTGTCAATACAGAATGCCTTTCTAAACAATTCTCACCTTAGGAAGCATCTAATAATTGCATTAATGCAATGTATGGTAAT
This sequence comes from Penelope pileata, assembly GCA_013396635.1. Lineage (NCBI taxonomy): Eukaryota > Metazoa > Chordata > Aves > Galliformes > Cracidae > Penelope > Penelope pileata. The sequence goes on along the minus strand of WBMW01004848.1, from coordinate 89,155 downwards.
CAGCTGTTACAAGACAGTTCTTGATTTTTTGTTATTGTTTTGTTATCTAGCTCCTACAGGTATAGAAATCATCCAGAGAAAATATGTACTTTTAGCAAATGTCTACATACTTATTTCTACAGGTACTGTAAAACAAGACAAAGCTAGTGTACAACACATATTAATTCTGCACTGCCCACATGCATTTTCATTTGGAAGGAAAAAAGACGCATTTTCATTTGGAAGTAAAAAAGACACATTTTCATTGCAGTACCAACACAATAGGCAGAAGTGTCTATTTTGTGTAAAGCTTCCATGTGATTTCAGAAAACTTCTGATATCTCATGGACTCTTCAATTCTGTTTGTTAGTATTTAGCTTTCCTTAGTTTGTAGATATGTAGTAATAGGTTGTATTTCACCTCCAGACTGGGAGATGTCTGACAAAAATGTCTTTTCAGACCCACCACGGTTCAATTGCATTGTGCTTGCTTGATTTGATTTCTGCACATTACCAAAGTTTATTTCTCACAGGTCAACACTCTGGCTGTAGGTAGATATAGCCTAGCGGTATGGATTATGAACTATGAACCCTAATGCTTTTCATGACATTTCCAGTGGCCCAGAATGAAAAACGAGCTTTGGTGAGAGCAAACCACGCCCAGCCGCACAAGGCAAACATGTAGCAGGGTGAGGTGGGGGCTCCCACAGCTGGTCTCAGCTGGTTCCTGCTGGCTCTCCAACAAAACTAACACACTGTGCCTCGCAGTCAGCATTTCTCTGTCATCTGCTCATCTGACTCCTCTCCAGTCTCTTGTATCTCTACAGACTGCTGCCATTTCTTAAACGTGGTTTTGCAGGGGCTGCTGGTGCTCCCTTCAGGGCTTCAGCTAAGTAGGACGATGTGACCATTTTGTCCATAGGTGGAGTGACTGGAATCAGCTGTGACTGGCAGTCCCTGGCCTTCTGCAGATGCCACCCCTGCTACCAAAACCCTGCTGATTCTTCACAACATGAAAGCATACAGAAAGAATATCTGTGACACGGAGAAAGACAAATTCCTTGAATTCCCCTTTGCGTCTTTGTCTTAGGAGAAGCCTGGAAGGACTGAATTACACTGGTGGGCTGAGAATCTTCACCCTGAGTGTCTGCTCAGAGAAGACCAAAGGTGCTCCTCTATTCTGCAGCTGAAGTCCTGGAAGTGTCAGAGGTTCTTCTGCTGGGAATCCTCCCTGGAGGCTCTGATTCAAGCACCTGATTCCTCAAATAAAATGGAAGAGATTTTTCTCTCTCCTGACAAAGCAAGAAACGGCAAATGTGAGAAAGTTTGTCCTTCAAAAGCAGAGAGCAGTGCAAGGGTAAACCTTTGCTGTTGGGGCTATGGGAGAGAGAGGTGGCCGGAAGGTAGTAGGGGGTTTTGGCATGGAGGGTGGATGGAAGGGAAAGCTGCATGTCTGACTGCATGGGCTGAGGGAGGTTGTTCCACAAGGGACCTGGCAGCCAGGGAGGCTAGCATGCCTGTGCTGATCAGAGCTGTCTACTTCTGAAAAATGGCATGGAACCTCAAAACAATTTTAATGTCCTTTTTAGGCACCCATCTCTCACCTTCAACTGCAGCAGCCTGTTGGCGCAACAGTGTGCAGATACATGGGGTTCAATGCCTGCAGGCAATGCATGCTGTCACAGCACAGAGCTCCTTGTGGGTTACAGAACATGGTTCTTGGGTTCCTTTTAGTTTCTTCAAAAGTGTTGTGACATTAGCAGAAAGGAAGCCAGGCTCGTTCCTGATTTCTTTCTCAGGGCTCAGTGCAAGACTCATTGTCCCTTTTCAAGCTCCAGGGCCGGGGCTGGTGGATGAGAAAGGAAGGCTCACATAATGCATGAAACTCAGCAGTTTTTTCTTGATTTCTGTCATATGCATGCAGGCTGTGCTAATTGCTCCCTTTCCCACCAGTGGGATTGTCAGTGTGCCTCACCACATCTTAGTTTTGTGTTGGTACATTGCCAAGACATTTTCATGGAGAGGGGCCCAAAGAGTGGTAGTTGAGGCACCCCAATTCTCTTTAGACATTGTTGCTGCCTTGTCAAGGAAATCCCAGACATTGCGCGACAGTGCTGTGCCAGCTTTGCTGGAGGTGCATCTGACTCCATGGGTTTGTCTCTGTCTGACTGGTAGTACCTGTGCCAACTCTGGCTCCTCTTCTGGGATCAGCCTTATGAATGGGTTCAGTACTAGTGTTTGGCAAGTCCACTTCTATGAGTTCCACTTACTCCTTTGCACGAGCACCAGTGGTGACTTCTGTGCCAAGTGTTTCCTCACCATTGTCTGTCTTCTTGATCTGCTTTTCCTTTTGACCGTGGTCTTCACTACCTGCAGGCTGTGCACACTGTCACAGCAATGTGACAATGTGCAGCAAGCTGCTCCATGCCCTTCTCCCAAGTTCCATCGGTCTTGATGTCAGAAGCTGCAAGAGACTCAGTAGGATGGTGNTCCTGGCATTAATTGTTGGAGTAGCAGACTTAGACCCTAAATGTAAAAATTTTTACTAGTTTTTGAAAGAGACTATTCTGTTTACTTACATTACTGAGTTTGCATATTTCTAAATGGTTACTTTTTCATCCACTTCCGTCTGATTCTTCTGGTGTATCCAACTCCATGGGCTCCACCCCATTTTCTGTTAGCTCAGTACCCAGTGATTCACCATGCTGTTGTTCATGCGTGCTCTGGTGATCACTCACCTGTCAAAGGCATGGCTTCTATTGCTTTTCTGGACCTACTTCTGATTTGTGCAAAGCAGTGCATGTAGTATGTTCATACATAAATACAGAACATAAAATAGTGCAACGAACGACCTTGTTGCACCATTGAGAAGTGGGCAGAAGCTCTTTCCTGTTCCTTCTCCTAAGTGTCCTTCATGTCAGGGGGCCTGGAAGTTCAGTGAGCTGTTGGCTTTTTTCAGTATAGTGTGGGACAGTGGGCAGTGAGATGGCTTGTTGAATTAGGAGGCGGCACTCTAGTGGCAGCCCATACATGTGGCTAAATACAGCTGGATTTGGAGCAGAGGGGCTATTGGCTGCAGAAAAGATGGAGGGTCAGTGGCGTGGCTGCGGGCTCCTTTCCTTGGTCTTGCTCCCCCATGCCATTTTGCTTGCTAGAGAGAAAGACTGTCCCTTGGACACAGGGACAGCCCTCTTCCTCCCCTCATGCATCCTGAGCTCTTCCCGCGTCATCATCCCTAAGGCCCTCTGCTGGGCTTGTTGCCAGGGCCTCACTGCGTGCAGCAGTGGCTGTGTGAGGAGCCCACAAGGCACATTGCCCTCGTGGCGTGCTGGCAGAAAGACCAGGTTGAGAGCCCTTTTCAGCAGTCTTGGGGCAGTAAGCAGTGAAGTGGCTTGTACCATTATGAGGCCACTCTGTTTAGGAGGCAACTCTGGTGGCAGCCTATGTGCATGACCAAATACAGCTGGGTTGGGAGTGGTTATGCTGTGGCAATGTAAAGATTCATGGAATGGTTTGGTTTGGAAGGAACCTTAAAGATTGCACCCCTCTGGTGTGGACAGGGTGTCCACCCATTAGATGAGGGCTGTCTTGGGCCCCATCCAACTTGGTCTTGAACACTTCCAGGGCATTGCAAAGCTTCTCTGGGCAGTCAGTGGCAGGCCACGTGTCCCTGCTTCAGAAGGCTGTGCATTTCCTTGTTACATTTTAGCTTGACAGGTAGATCATGCTCAGGCATACAGATTTCCTGCCTCACCTGCTTCATTATTTAAATCTGAGGATGGAGAGCTCTTTTGCTCTATGAAAGGTATGCTTAAAGAGTTGTCAGCTCTGCTTAGGAAGGAGAAGGGTCCTTTAACACAGGGAAATCCCTCTGCCTCCTTTTGTGCATCCTGGGTTCCAGTCCCCTCTTCATCCCAAGGGTCCATTGCTGTGGTTCTGCCAGGGTCTGGCCACTTGCCTGGGGCTCTGTGTGAGGAGTCTACAAGGCACACTGGTCTCCCTTCCCACTTGCAGAAGAGATATGCTGAGACCCTTTTCACAGGGCTGGAGACAGTGGGCAGTGTGGTGTCCTGTAATGTTAGGCCACTCTGAGGGTGGCCCATGCACAAGGCTGTCTGTTGGACACAGAGACAGCCCTCTGCCACCCCTGGTGCATGCTGGGTTTGGACACCAGGGATGACTTGCATGCTGTAGATTTTTTCCTGAATGTTCAAATGTTTGTTGAACAATTCAGAACTATCAATTTCATTCTTGTGTGGCATTTTTTGGTATACTACAGAAATGATGACAGTCACTCGATTTTATGTCATCACGAGGCCACAGTGATGATAACATATCAAGAAAGAAGATAGAGTTTGTCAATTTATTGAGCTCTTGATGTTTCTTTACTCTTTGTCGTTAGAAACTTCATTTGAAATTTAATGTGTTGTGTTGTAATTAACTGTAATGAGCTGTTCAAAATACTGTTGCTAATGTGGCCATAGACTGCTAATAGTGAACTGACAGCTCTTTCTATAGATAATTTCCTCCAGAAATTTTAATACTTACTTGAATTTTTCCAAAAACTCTTCCATCATAATAAGAATTTATGTCATTAGATTTGATTTTTGAAAAAAAGTATCCTGTCCGTATCAACAGGATTGAAATGGTGGGCAAAGAACTACTGTCCGTTTTATTTCCATGTTTAATAAACATCCTTATTGGATAGAAGTACCTCATGTCTATTTTCATTTGTCTGACTTTAGTTTTTAGTCTCAAAGGTTTTCAGAGTATTGTACTATCAGGGGTATTGTCCTGAAATTGTCCAGGAATATTGTCATGCCCACTGTGGTGCTTAAAATTCACATTCTCTTCTTCTCCTTACATTTTCTCTCAGCTAAGAAAGAAAACATTCTGCTTCAAAATAGCAGAATGAGTCCTTTGAAAAAGTAAGAAGACTGCTAAGTCTGTTGTTTATACTTGCTCAGGGTCATTCTTTAGCCACTTGCTCTTTCCTACCCCTTGCGTCTCCTTTCAGGCATGCATGTATTCCTCCCAGGTCTTCAGTAGCGTTCATTTTAGTGAAGACAGAGAGGATTACTAGTATTTCTAGTCAATGAGAAGCCACTACAATCACACACAGAAATCAATCCTTGTCAGTGTCGAGGACCAGCAATTAATTAACCTGTATCTCAGTTTTCAAGGTTCCGAGGTTGGCCAAACTGAACTTCAGTTTTAAATAGTGTTCACAAGCCTGCCAATCTCTGGGTAGTTTGTCTACTTGCTGTATTTTCAGACGTGGTCTCATGAACGGTAGGTAAGAGAGAAGCAGTGCAGTCCTCTGAAGCCAGAGGCAAAAGTTCCATTAATTTCACAGAGCGTGATCTTTCCCTCTTAGTGAGTGACAGGTTAGCCTCCAGGAATCCATCCTTCTTTGTCAGTTACCAAAAACTTCGGAGGTTTCAGAGCAAGTGAAATACCCAACATAAAAAAATTGCAAGTCAGAAGGGTCAATGAATCTATATTCCATGGTTGTATTTTTTTCAGTACTGTGAAAATCTTTTCAGATAATGCAAAACTGGTCGAATATAGTACAGTGTTAGCACAAAACGGGAAGAAAACTTTTGAGCTGATTATGAACCTCACTCTCATCTCTTAAGTGTTCTTTTTTACAGGTATGAATGCTTTACCTGATTTACTAAGAGGAGAAGAGAGAACAGAAATTTTAAGATGAGTGATTGTGTAACAAAAAGCATTTATTTGGGGAAAAGGAGCTGAATAGTTTATTGAATTTGCTGTATATCCTGAAAGCAATGCTGAGAGTTACAATTGATAACTGAATAACTGTATAGTTACAAACATTGACTCCAGGAGAAACTAAAAGATTATGTAGACAGGTGTCATTTATTTCATAAAGCCAAACAAACTGTATTTGATTGAAGTGTACTTTTCAGAAGGATACCTGGGATTACCATAGCTTGTCTTCATTCTGACCTGCAAATCTCCTGGACCTGTAACAATGAAGCAGTAATTACAAGCAAAGTTGTGTTTAGGAGTTTCACATTGTAGAGTCTTACTTGGAATGTTAATATTAGGGATTTTCAAAGATGCTGTAATTCCACTGGTCCTAATTCTACATGCTATGGTAATGGTTTGCTGAGTACTGATGATAGGTAGGGCACATGTGTCCCAAACAACACGTCTAACTGTGTAGATCATAATCTGTTTTAGATGATATCATTAAGCCAAATATGCTTACTAAAATTCCATTGTTTCTAATTCACGGTGTTCATTGTCCAAATGTGATGATGACTCTGGACAGAGCTGGATGGCTTCCGTTTTAATACATGGATGGTTCTGGCTTTGTGGCACTAATGCCTATATTAATCTACCACCACAGCACATCTTATTCCCATTTTGATCTAAAAGGTTAACGTTTGAGTTGCAACACAACCAGTACACTGTATGTAATAAGTGTGGTGTGCCTAAATGCTTAGTGACAGGACCAGGTAAATTTATCCAAAGTTGTTGGGCCTTGGGCTGTCTTCTAGCCTCACAGGGAAGTGTTTGTGTGTTAATAACTACTACTGGTTGCTTTTATGCTAACAAATAAGAAAAAATCAGTAAGATGTGAACGTTATTCACCAGCAGGTGTTTTACCAAACAGCCTCAGATCAAACACTGTTTGGAGGCCGTTCAGCTGACCGGTCATGGCTATGGTCTTGGCTACAAGACCTTGAAACATGGGCATGGTCCAGTTTAATGATATTTGCTCTGTGATTTGTTCTTTTTTGTATCAAATCACTCTGTGTGTCACTTCTATCTAAACCAGTACTATATATTCATGTTTTAACTAACAAACCTCAGAAGTTAAAATGACGTTGGACCTATTTGAACATGCCTGCTCCACCTCACACTTTAGGAGGCAAGAGAGACACATCAGATATGGTGTAGTCTCATTCTTAGTGATCTCAGAGTGGTTGAAGGCCAAGAAATGGAGTGATGGGAGCAGCCATAAAAGTGACCTGGCTACTATGGGAAGAATACTGACAGAAGATGTCTGCTAAGATGTCTGCTCTGACAGCTACAGAAGAAGACAACTGCAAGCCTGAAAACTATTAGCCTGGGAACTGGGCCTGGGAACCAGAAACAACATTGAAGATGCACAGCCAGCATCTTTGAAGTGCAGATGAGTTCCAAAAAAAAGGCATTTTGAAGATAGAATTGATAGGAGAAAAACCAAGGAATTGTAACAGCAAGTTACAATGCATCTAGAAATGTGAAAATAGTCTGGAAAGAGGGGAAAATATCCTGAGAAAGTAGGAATCAGCAACTGCTACTGGCTGCTTTAGCTGAAAAAAAAGTAGTCTGGAAAAAGTAAAGTTTTCTGTGAGAGGATACGAAACATCATCATCTTTTGTTTGTCTCACATGAAAAACAGAAATAAGCATCTGTTGGCTGCTCTAAGAGATGGTGTCCTACAACCTCTTAGGTCTCTGTGAAGTGAAAATCACTTGTTTTCTGTCCAAAGTGGAGCCTCTCTCCTACAGAATTTCCTAAGAAAATTGGACTTCGGTTCAGGACATTCAGCTGGCACTGAACTTCATAATGTGGGCCATCTTTGAAGTGAGACTTCATTATTTTATTGGACCCACTTCTGAGATCAGTCTCTTCAGGGATTGGTCTCTCTTCACACATTTCTTGGGTCATTTTGGCCTTCACTTCTGGAATTGGTTTGATAGTGCTTGATATTTTGAATATACATATATACATGCACGTACTAAGTAGTAATTACAAGTGTATTTGCTACTTTAGTAGTGGTAAGTGTGTTGTAATGTGTAATATTTCTTTTATAGACATATATATATGCATATATGTACACATGAACACTGGTAAATTATTGCTGTTATTTTTCACAATACATATATATTTCCTTTATTCGTCATGGATACTCGGTGGTGGTGATTTTAGTAACTCGTAATAAAGTAGAGAAATACAGGAAATAATACATCTTTATCTTTGTCTGTTACGGTGTCCTGCTAACTCACAAGGTGGGTAACCATTTAGGTCATGACAACATCTAGTCCAATGAAGGATATTTTCCACTAATTATGTTGTATAAACAGTATAATCGATCACAGAAACATAAGAGTGGCTTGAGTTGGAAAGTATGTTAAAGATCATCTAGTTCCAACTCCCTTGCCATAGGCAGAGTTGCCACCCAGAAGATCAGGTTGCTGAGGGCTCCATCTGATGTGGTCTTGCTGTAAGTTATGTCTTTAATTCCATTTAGGATACATTAACTATTTGTAGCTTTTAAAATTTTTCTCTGTAATGCTTTTTGTCCTGCCCACTGATCACATCTGTGCTCTTTTTCTGCAGTATCTCTAAATATTCAAAATTGTGTTTAAAAGAGCAAAACTAAAAGCAGGTTTTCTAGAGGGTTTTCAACACTGCCGTATTCAGAAACAAAATCATGCACTTTCTAGCTGCAGTGGTTGCAGTTTGCATTATGAACTGGTTACTACTAGATTTATGTATTAACAGATAAACCATAGAATGAATGAGTAGTGAGGGACCAGTCTTACAGAATCAGTGACCAGCCCATATGTCTCATCAAAGGTTAAGCACAGTGATTCCACTGCTGTTTTCAAGGACCCTTCTTTTTGTGAGCTGGAAGAATGCCAGCCTCTGCTTTTGTCTTAAATTATCAGTGGTATCTTGCTTTTATTAGAGTGAGTAACTCTCATACACTGTATCTCACTGAGCAAAACGTTAAACAGAGTTTTTCACAGTGATCAGGGCTGTTGTTGTCACAAAACCAGTATAATTCTTGTTAAATTTTGGAGCTAGGAGACATGGATATTCAAAAAAGTGGTATTTTGTCTTGGTGAGAGATGTCTATTCCTGCCACCAGTATTTGGGAAGAGGTGTTGAAGTCATATCTATAAAGAAGCAAGATAGGCTGATACCATATATTAAGTGCAGAAATTAAGCGGAAGCAAATTCTACTTATGGATTTGAATCCTGACTTATGTGTAGGTGGGACCCTGGACTGCTCCAAGGGCATAGCACAAGTTTTCTCATTTAGGCTGTATGTATGCAGAGCCTGTCTGGGAGCCTCTCTGCAATGTAGTCTGCGTGTATAGCCATAGTTTATTAAACCTTAATGCTCTTCAGGGAGTTTCATTCTGTAGCGTGTTAATCTATCAGAATGGCCTGCTCTCTTTCTTTCTGCATTTCTCTTGCTGTTGTCTTTATAATGCAGTTTTGTATGAACTGCATATGCTTCATAAATAGTTCAAATTATATTCTGCTAATTTCCTGTCCTAGTTACTATTATCCTTCTGCTGAACTTTATGTAATCTATAAATCTCATCAGGACATAGACATATTTAAGAAACAGATGCCTAAATGTAACTTTCTAAATATTCATCATGATTCCAATCAAGTTTCCTGATTTTAAAAAGTTCTAGGCACGAAGAAGTCTTTATTGAACACTAATATACATGCAGGCATGCATGCTTTAGTGTATATATGCATATATACACATATGCTTATTTATGTTGAGCCACAGGGTGAAGTACTGTGTTGGGACATGCTGTATTTAATGAGAAAGAGAATTATTAATGCTAGCAACATTGTACTTCTACCTGTATTCAGTGAGAAAAAGTTTGTTCCAGCTTTCACCAGATTTCAGATAGGAGTTTCAAATTACTATAGAGTCCAAAATACTGTCTTTTTTTTTCCTTCCCAGTTCTCTTACAGATACATCATTCAAAACAGAAAGACTTCTAGACTGTATCAGCTGTTTAGCAAACTGAAAAGAAGGTCTGCTAAAGGACCAGTTAATTATGTTTTTCACTGCATTCCTAGAAAACATACTGTGATGTTGTCAACACTACCACAGCAGGTCTGACTTGCAAAGGTGAGAGGCATAACACAGGTGCTGTAGGGATTGGTGTGTGATTCTGTGTTTCAGGCAACCTCGGGCGATAACCCCTGCACATCTGACTCAAAAGCCTTTTATAAATTGTATTAAAGCAGGAATGGTAGACATCCATTAAGGGAATGCAACAGTCGGAGCAGAAACAATGCTGCCTAAAGATACAACTAAATGTTCTGAAAGAGAGTGCAGAATATGAACAGAGAGATTAATATCATCCGCAGATATACAGGGGCAAAGTTATGGGGCAGGGCTAGGGCCAGGTGAACAGGAAGAGAAAAAAGCTAGGAATCTCTCCGAAGTAGCCATCCGGTGATTAGAAATTAGCAGATTCGGAGGAAGGGTTTCAGGAGTTACAACATGTATGTTAACTGTGATGCAAATTAACCTAATTGTTTTCTGTGGTAGCAGTTGTGTGGCTATTTAGTATTCTCTTTCGCAGTTTACCAGGATCTGACCTAGGTTAGGAGGCAGATCTTGTAGGAAAGTGATCTTAATTGATTGCTTAATTGTTCTACCCTTCTGTTTCACAAAGCATTACTTGGGTGTACCTAAAGTGGAGGATAAACTAAATGTTCTAAAGCTGTGAAGGTTGTATTCACTCTTACTGCAGGAAATAATGTTAACAAAATTGTGTGAGAGCTGAAATGAAGGGAAAGTGATAATTATTTTAAGCAAAACTATTTTCAGTCACTCGTGCATACTCTTTTTTAGATTTCATTTGCTCATTCAGCTGTACTCACAAGTACCACTATGTTTATTTCCAAGTGGTCTGGCCATGGTAATTTGTATCTTACATGGAGAAGGAAGGATGCCAGCTATGTACGCTCTCTGTAATCTACGCTTTGAGTATGACCAATCACAATATGAGTCTTCTCTATGTATAACTGTATGTGCTAGGTTCTTCTTAATTGGTAATGATGAACTGCTATTTCTATGTCATTTGTACCTTTTAATAGTCAGCAATTCCTTAAGCAATTGTCTCAGAATTTTGCTTACTTCACCCTACGTAAATACTAGGCAAAGTTGCTACTCATTTCCTGGTTGCAGGTTTTTTTTATAATTACTGTTTACCTTCCTGTTCTGATTATGGGAATAGAAACACCACATAGAATATGCTCTCATCTGCTGTTGTCACAGCCTGGGTTTTCTGCTGATGATTTGTCTGTAATGTGGCTTTCTTGGAGTTCAGACATTTTGGTCTTGATCCAAGCATCATTCACAATTTTTACCGTTTTTATTGCTGTCAGATTTGTACTTGGTTGTTAATTCTAATTATTCTTTAAAGCTCTTATCCTGTTGTTAGGTGCTTTCACACATATATATTTTCATATATATTTTATGTCAACCTTAATATTTTCATTACAAATCTCTAAATAGTTTTTTCTAGGAGCAAGTTTCTTATCTGGGTTCAACCAAAATAGCTATCCAGGAACTGTCTGAATGTAAAGCCTAAAATGCCAGTAAACAGCATATTTATACTGTCAATGTAAGGATACATTCTTCTTGTTTCATCTCATATTAGCCGAGATTCACTGCAGTGATCATTTTGAGGGGGCAGAATTCTATGGATCACTGTGATCCAGCCAAGCCTACCGGTAAAAGTCAAGACTTTCTGTCTTATACAGAATACATAGGGTTAAAAATTAGTGATTTGAGCATCCAGCAACCAGAGGTAGTGTTTCATTTGCTCCCTTTTATTCATTGCGATCTGCTGATTCATTTCCTTGAGGAGAGATCAGCTTCTGATGAACAGATATGGGAAATAGGCTCTATGAATAATTTCAGTTTTGTTTATTATTTCTGTTTTGTTTATCTACACCCAGCATTTTTTTATCCTATCTCTGACTGCAGCTAAGGTGTTCTTGTGTAGGTTTAATATAAAAGAGATGTTGATTTGCAGTGTATCTCGCAGCTTGAATAGACCAGAAGTTCTTCCTCTGCCTCAGCAGAGTGAAAACAGTTGACTCCTCCTGAGTTCACCTTTCATTGTGAAATCAATCTGCTTATAATAGTGCATTTATGAAGGTATGCTGGGCCTCTGAAGTAAAATTCTGGAACAAAAAGTATTGTTCACATCAGATGATCCACTGCAAGAGTATATATACCCAATGGAAAAAAAATCACAATGTTATTTCAATTACAGCATTAGAAAGGGGTTGTACTCTGGCTGCTTCTAAAGCTGATGCATGATAAAAGATAGCTTGAAAAAAGTGCTAACAACTTCCTACTGAAAGCGCTGTTTACTTTCCAAAACACATTTTTTAAAATATTGGAATGAAGATTGATATATTTAAATACAAATAAAACTTAAAGATGGAAGAGTTTCTTACATCTTGGTATAAACGAGATTATCTGAGCTTAATTCAGCTGTGTTTAAATGAAAGAGTATCTAAACTCATCCTCCAACCTGCTGGTACTTTCAAATCAATACCTTTTCTTTGTTTCTATCCAGATGGATGCAGCTGTGTTCCTCCCTTCTGTGTGCATGCATGTGCCTGTATACATGTCATTTTGTTATTTTGGAGAAAGATAAGGGTATGTAGATTCAGAAGCAGTTTGTTCATATTTTTTTCTGAATGTGACATCTGAATTCATTCTTCTGCAACCCCTTCAAAATCTGGCCGCATGTTGACTTAACAGCAATATTTGTACTACATGCTTCATACTGTGCCAAGTCAGTCACCAGGGCACTCAGTACAAGTTATGCTGTCCACACATCTGTTGTTTGCCATAGCAAGTTTGGCATTAACAAATCCAGGAGTCCTCAATGGAGCTATGCAGCAGATTGCTCCATACTGAGAACACAAAGAATATAATGTGATTGGCAGATCTCTAACACATTTCTCAAAAAACAGACTGTACTGGGGGAAGGTAAAAGTTTCCTAAGGGTTTCTATTTTAGGAGCTTATTCTAATCATTTCAGGAGTTTCAACGTGATATAACACCATTTGGCTTGATGGAATGACTCATTGCTGTGCATACTGAGAGGAACAGAGGGCTCGAAGAAGAGTCATTGGATTCCTGTGGCACACTTACAAAGGGAGAAGATGGAACGAAGTTGTGGGTACTAAGCCAGATCAGAAATAAATGTCAAAGGAAAACCATGGAAAGCTAAAACAGTCTTCTGTCATTTTGGTCTGATTGGAGAATATTTATCCATAGTACTTGCTGACATTACAGCAGAGACACCTGTATCCGGATTCTTGTTATAAGTTCATAAGGTGACATTGGGAGCATTGTAGAAACATATGTCAAAGACTTAGAGGTTAATTCCTCTTACAAATATAGAAGGCATATCTCTAATACTCTATTACTACCATGTTATTAGTGGAACATTAAAACACTTCAAGTTCAATCCCTGTTCAAAATGAAACAAAGTTTCATTTTTAATCAGCTGCTTCTTTCAACTCTTTCCTGAACATTTCCTGGAAGTTGGACAGGAAAAACTTAAACGTTGTTGTGTTTGTTCTGACCAAACTTTTGACCTTTACTCATATTTTCTCTTACCTTGACTCCATCTGCCATCACGTGTACATTCATTTTGACAGAATAAGATATTACTCTTAAAATGAGAGAATGCTGTAGGTGTGGTTTCAAGTTTTGCTAAGACCTAGAGTTACTTTTGAGAATATAAAGTTACAGGTTAGAACCAAAGTCCTTGGCTTCTGTATGCACGAACATAGTTTAGCTACATCCTGGCTCCAAGTCAGGAAGGGACCCAAGTAAGTGCGCTACCCCGTTTAATAAATAGGAGGGATTTTTGCATTCTCTGAGTTTATTCCCTGTCAGTGGAGACATATTTTCAGAAATTTCTGTTATGGTTGCACAGACTAGATCAATATTGTAAGCTGATTAAATGGTCTCAGGGTAGCATTGATACTCCTGTAAGAAATAGTAGAATGTTGTTTTTGTAGGACCTTCCTTCCTGTCTCCCAATTTCCCTAACCTTCCCCAAAGACTCTAGAACATACCTGAAACCCTCTCAAATGTCTCCCACAGGACCCCAAAGTGCCCTTAGAGACCCCCCCTCCAAGCTAGAGAGTATAAGATTAGTTTTTACTTGTATCATCTTCTTTTCTGTGTCTGTATCCTTCGTTTGGATATGTGCTGTTCTGCTCTCTAAGATTGTAGAAGGATTCCTTGCTGCAGAATGTGCTGTACCTTATTTACGATACTGTCTGTGTCAGGGTGGTGTAAACAGAACACTGTGACCAAGAAGGCCAGTTTAAACATAGCATATCACAGCAATACAGGGTATAGTTTTGGCTAATTCTTGGCAACAAGGCCGGAGAGAGTCTGTGTTTCTGAAGGGTACCAGGAGCAGGCCTGAATTTGTTCAAAGGTTACTCGGAAAAAGGGACAATGCTTAAACCGGCCATGAAGCAAAGAGGGGAGGAGAATTGGAAACAATCGCACCCAAGTTGTAATCAGGTACAGGACATTGGCAGTATCGGATGGGCTGTAGACTGTAAGCCCTGAAGTACTCAACCAATGAAGAACCAGGGCAGGGGGAGAATAAAAACTGCTGCACATTTTGCTTGGTGTGCCTACGTGCGAGGTCACCCACTTTGCAAAGTGTTAATAAAGGACCATTCATCTAATACTCTGCCTGAGCCTAAGTCATTGGCCATCGAGCGTTTCTCACACTCCAATTGATGAGCATTTGTGAAACATCAGTGCGTTAAGCCTTTGGACCCTGACACTCATTTCCAAGTCTCCTCAAAGGCTTGTGCAAGAATCTGTGAATCTTGGGCCAGTATGGAATGTTCTGTCAGAGATTTCCTGGTGAGTCCTCAAGGAGAAATTTCATTATCCACTTTGTTTAAGATCATCATGTTTAGTCTAAAATTAAAATATTAGATGAATTTTCAAGGTGAGAACATAGAACTCTCTTGACGTAAGGAACTTGATCTGAGTCACTCTGATTTTCAGCATGGTAATACTAATTCTCCTGCTAACAAGTAAATATGAAGTGCCCAAATGTCCCTTTGTGCGAGATGACTCGGTGGTATCTTGGAGTGGTTTCCTTTTTTGTGTTTTTTTTTTTTTTTTTAAATTTTATTTGTGTATATGTAGGGTTTTTTTTGTTTCTTTTTTTTTTTTTAATCTGAAAATAGACTAATCGTCCTTAAAGCTACATCTAGCTGAGATAAAGGAGGATTTTTAAATGATTGAAGTAGAACTACACATCTGCTGAAATGTGATCAGATTCACGTTTTCCTTGTAATTAATGACAAACTATAAGCAGAATTTTAGAATTCATTTGCGAACAGTAAAAAGAAAATGGGATAATTTATATTAGCATTTCAAATATGGTATGCTACAATGTAATATGTAGGACTCAGAGATGAGACTGAGAAACAGTGCTAAAATGCTAAAATTAATGAGGCTATGAGACTAATAGCCTTTTTTTTTATTATTGTTTAGAAAGTTTCCTCAACATTTGTTATTGGTTTACGAATTTCCCATCATTCTTTGTAATATAAAGCTAGTTGTGTAACCTAGGAAAAATATGAAAAGTTCCTTATCTGCACGGAGAGCAGTCCATGTGTGAGGCAGGATGCTGGGATGTCTCTGTGCGTCACAGAAAACTTTTCTCCACAGGTGGAAAGAGGAAGCACCGTGAACATGTTATAAGGTCAGTTTGATAAAGGGTCCAAGAAGAATGTTTTTGAAGTGCATCTGCTTTATATAAGATTCATGGATATATATATATTTTTCTGAACAGATAAGGCTATGATACTTGATTTCTGAGATTACAGGATCTACAGTTGCAGTATTGTTTTGCCAAAATCAGAACTAAGATGTCATGATTTGATCTCAAGTTCTGTATAATGGTGCAGTGACAGGAGGGCCTTATTGGTGGTTCAACTGGGCTGTGAGTAAGGTGCTAAAGTGGTAAATATTCTCTTCCCTTCCTCCCCATTGGGAAAAAAAAAAAAAAACATGGAAAAAAACAATAACTTTTTTCTTCTAATTGTACTTTCTGTGATCCAGGCCTTGCTTTCCCTTGACCCCATGAACAGTTTTCTCTATGATTCCTTCCATTTTGAATTGTTCTTTACATGCCTGATGTTGCAGACTTGAGACAGTCTTTCCTGAGAAAATATTTGTGCATTGTATCTTACACTCAAAAGTCTACAAAGAGATGTCAGAAAACACGCAAGGGAAAAATCTCTCCATTTTTTCCAAAGTAAAACCAGCATGGATCACTTCAATTTTTATTTTAAATGAGTGCTTCAAACACTCTAGACAGTAGCAACAGATATCCCTCAGATTAAATTACTGCCCTATAGCTCAAGTATTCTATAAATTCAAAACAGTACTGCAGAAATGCAGTGAAGGAATGCTTTGGAAGTAGGTAGGTAAAATCTCTGGTAAGCTGCAGTTCCTAGTCTCAGAAGTCATGAATGCTTGTTAACAGACATAATAAATGGCCAGAAAAAATGATGAGTGACACTTATCCTAGATGCCTTTTTATCTGTATGCCTTTACCAAGAATGATTGAAAAGGCAAATTAGAGATTTTTAATATCGACATTAGTTATTATTTTCAATTGCAAATAGTGTAATAGGTTGTGTTCACACCTGTATCCAAATACTTAAGTATTTTTGTGTAAGTGTCCTGTATGTATACATGAATATATATTTTTACATCACACATGCAAGGTGGTAATGTTAGTCACACTGGCTTAAACAAATGTATTATAATTGATGCATTTTATTTATTATACTTTAAACCATGTTTTTAATAAGGCTTCATAAAAATATGTTGCAGTGAATTGGTAGATACAATTGCGAAGATTATCATATATTAGAACGTTCCCACTCCGATCAAGATCCGTAACCAGGCCGTAATCAAGAGCTGATTGTCTTCAGTGTGAACTTAAATGCAGAGACAATAGCAAGTAGCTGAAATTAGACTTTTAAGGTATCCAGTAAAATTCTATTACATAATTTCTCATTCACTGATAGCCCAATTTGGAAAGGTTCTCATGGTAGGGTTTTTAAAGGTTTTAGATGCTTTGAAGTTATGACTCTTAAAAATCACTATCAATCTAATCTTAACATACATGAGTTCTTACTGACCTAAGTAAGAGACACAATGACCCAGCATCAGACTTTCACATAGTTTAGCTGGTATGCAGGCATGTTCAAAAATAATTTTTCAGTCATAAAGAAATGAAAATAAGGTGGTTTAGTGGGTTATAGCCTTAACTTGCAATTCAGAAAAGCTGTGTTCCTGCCTCTCTTACGTTATGCATTTCTCTAAGAACTATAGACATAAAAGCACTTAAATCAAAACTCTTAAATTTTAAATGCCTGACGCTGCAATATCTGAGGATTCCTTGTATATTACTTTAAAAGTTCAGAAACAGTCCTGTGACACTTCTTCCATGTATCCGTGAATTTAAAGGGATAAGTATAATATCCTTGTTCATCTCTTTCTAGGCTGAGCAAAAGCTGTGTTTCAAGAAATGTAAAAAGTTGCACTTTGCTATCTAATTTATAAACGTGATAGAAACAAGTCACTTGGAAAGCTAATACAACTATCCCATTTTTTTTTTTTTTTTGTACTCCAATCAGAAGACATTGAACCAAAGAGTATAGCTTCCTGCTTCTAAGTAGTCACATCTCATTCTCTTTTATCTTGAATTTAATATTGGCCATTAGAAGAGGGTATGCATACAACTAGGGAATTTTTGGTTGAAGTATATAAACTCCAACTTGCATGGAGCAAAAGCAAGAGAGAAGTGCAGAACTTCATGGATGAAATTATTTCTAATTGTGCATTGGTGTCTAGGGAATTTAGGACTGGCCAAACTGTGTATGGTGTCCTTCGGCATCTGTAAAACATCTAGGCAAAGCTGTGGCAGATCTACTGAAAACATTTGCCTAAGACCATTCATTTTGGACCTTCCCTTTAAACTGCTGATTGATTTCTGACTCATGAAAGACAACATGACTAAGCAAGTGTGAACATTTCAAAAATGAAATACAAGAGTTTTTGCTATTATTGGTTATTATGCTTTATTTTGCTCTTGGCAAGTGTACTGACAGAATGAAAAAAAATGTGCTAAATTCAGATTTGCATTTGTATGGAAAAGATACGCTTCCTGATGCAAGCTTTGTGCTTGCATTTTCTTTCAGACAAGTGAGTCTCTCAACTGGGGTGACATAAAAAATGTCAATAGAAATGTGAAAGAGAATCCTCCAAATTTTCCAGCCCAGAATTCATGAAGCAGCACAGCTGGGATTCTTTCTCATCAAGACCATCTGGTTTTCATTCCTTAAGAACGCTGAAATCATTACTAATTGCTTTCCTTATATCTCTTTTATAAATTCAAATGTATTTCTGATTATAGTAGTATATAAATATGAGCCTTTATTATAAAGTGATTATCTTTAAAATCCTGGGAGGTTTTCTTGCTCTTCTCTTTTGTTTAACATGTTTAAAATTAAGTTATTAATAAGAATTCTGTGTACCTACAGAATTCACTCAAACATAGTTATGGAAGAGCTGAGTAGGAATAGATACAGTCTGATTTAGCTTCAGGATATATGTCCACAGTTACCTCTCCTCACCCATAAAAGAAGAGGGGAGTTCTAAATTTAAGGTTTTGAAGTATTTTTCTGATCTTTCAGCAATGAATTCATGTGAAATATGTAGAGCTGATGATTACAGAAATAATGTGTATGTTCTTCCCAACCACCTATTCTGCCCTAGCTAACCCATTTGCTTTGAACATTTTTACACTGCAACACTCTGCTCATGTATATCATAAATTACCTGTTGAGCCCTAGATAACTTCAGTGGAATTTTTTAGTTGTCTTTCTTTATCTTCCACCTGTGGGAAAACAAAATCATGTAATGTGTTTTAATGGTGAACTGTATTAGTGATGTACAGTGCTCAGATGAAACATGACCTATTTAATTAAAGATTGAGTTTAGAATGCTCAGAAGATTTATTCATTTATTTGGATTTTCTCATGAATAAAGATGTGCTTCTGAATTTCAGAGTAAACCAAACATAGTATAGATGATACTAATTAATTATTGCTGTTTGTTCCAGGAGACAGAAGCAGGAACTCGATATTTGTTGCTCTTATCTCTTCATACACTATGAATGTATGTGGAACAGTAAAATCAATATGGAAAGGGGAATAATAAAGTTTTTAGGGGATTGCTGTGGACTAAACAAAAACATACTTTAGTACATTTGCATACCAGGTTTTTTAGCAAACGTGTCTGAGACAGTTGTCTTAGCACTTTTACAGTGTCAGATGATTTATTCACTGTTCCCAAAAGCGTTATTCTTCCAATTAACTTGATTATATTCAGTGAGTAAAGGTGGCAGAGTAGACCCTTCGAAACTTTAGAATTTCACTACTATAATCTTTGTGAAGATTAAATATCTATTAAATAAATTTTAATTCTCTCAGATAATTTTGTTTGTCTTGATGTTTCTACCCCAAAGTGAAAATGGAGATGGTTTTACCAAGCAGAAACTGAGGTTCTTTGAAAATGAAAAATGGTTAAGACTGTTTCGCAAGGAGCAGGGTAACAGATGTCAATGACAACGGTAATAGAGGGCCATACGCTGCCATTGTCTCCGTATGAACTGTTTTTCCATAGTGAACTACCTTACATCCACCCATGAAAGTTCTACTTAGATGGTAGTGAATTTTATTTTAATTAATTCACTTTGGGAGTGACATAACTGCCCTCTGGAAAAGATTATTCTGTTATGAGTTTCAGGCTGATTATGCCGCTACTGTCAGCCCTTCCCAAGCAGTTCTGTGCTGTGCTGCTTTGCATTTCATTCAGCCGCCCTGTAACCTGCCTCTGGTGCTTCACTGTCGTCTTGATTACATGACACTTTAAATACTGTAGTAGGCATGATCCTTTTATGATTCCTGTTGTGGCAAACCACATGCCCATGACAAAATAGCTGCATTTAGTTGTATTTGTAGGATATAAACTTGCTTTCCCTCTGAACATCTATAGCTCTCCAGACAATGTTACTTGGAATTTGCCTTGTTACCCTCTCATTCATTCTAAGGTCATTTTTTTTCTTCCTTTTTTTTTTTTTTTTCTCTTTTCCACACTTACATCTGTTCTCTTCATTTCACAACCTTTCTGCTCCTAGTCTTTTCCTGTATTATTTCCCAGTTCAGTGCTGTTTTTTACCTAATAAACTAAATTTCTGTGAGAAGGCAGTTTGCTTCATTTCTGTAAAATGAAAAGTATCCAGGACTTATCTTAGCTCCAATTCAGCCATTACCCTAGGGAATTTCGATCTGAAATGAAGGAAAATGGAAAAGAAAATGGAAGCAAGGGTGAATCATAGCTTTAGACATTGGATGCCTACAGCTCTGTTTCTCCCCTTGTGTTTGTAGCATTTTTTTCCATTAAAATTTCATTTTTATTTGTTATGTGAGTTAAGGATGTCTGATAACTGGCAACTCTAACTCTTAAAATGTTCTCATTTATACTGATCTTGCTGTGAATTTCTGAATATAATTATTTTACCAGTCACTTTTCCTGTGGATATTTTCTAGGCACATCTAAACAAACTTCTTCAGAGGGATTTAAATGCATATGAAAAAATGAATTTATGAGAAATTAGCCAGTAAATGTCATTTAAAATAAAATGAAAAT
>WBMW01004848.1:33741-68554 GCA_013396635.1 Penelope pileata | reverse complement strand
TTTTTTTAAATGTGTGTTGTGTTCAAAAATCACATCCTTGATTTTTTCTGGTGGAGAAGAAAAGTGATGTTCTAAAATTCTGGACAAATTTATCTGTGGAATGTTAAGCAAAACAGCGATAAATAAATAAAATACAGCTACAAATGACTTTTATCATGCCATCATCCAAGGCACAGAAATTGAAAAATATCCTTGTTAGAAATTATGAAACTATGAGAAGATCACTTTTTATATACAAGTTATGGTTGTAGTAATTAAAATCTTGCTATTTCATCACTAGTAAAAGGAGAAATAATGAGTACTCTTAGAGCTTCTGTGTATAGCTATGCACATTCTTCGGTGTTCTGACAGCTCTCATACTACTTTCTTGTGTCTAACAGAAATCAAGTAATGTACCTTACCGGATACTTGTCTCCTGGGATCATACAGACCAGTAAAGTGCATAGGTGTCTGAAGTACAGTATCAAGTGAAAATGCAGCAGGTTAAGCAAGATGCTAAAAAAACTTCACTTCCATTCAGTTCTAATCCTGCTACCTTTTAGAAGCGTTCTCTATTTAGAAGTATTATTCTCAAATCCCTGTATGTTCAAAAATATGACCTCAAAAACAATAATCTTTTGTCTTTGTATTATTTGAAGTTTACTTGCGTGTTGAGTGATGCTTTTTAAATAAAGGAACTATGGGATAATAAATCATTCATATTTACTTAGTTTTCCACTTCTTAAGCTGCTCCCAGTGTACTGAGGTTTTTCTCGGTACTGACTGGAAATTTTCAAATAGACACTTCAATACTGATGTAAATCTCTAATTTTAGTAGAACGTAAATCTTTAATATGTAGGAGAATATAAATATTTTATTAACTGCTTAGCCTACCAAGTATAGAAAAGTAACAGTGAACTTAGCGTGACTGATATCTTCGTGAACCTGTCACTGGCAGTGTAAATCCAAACTTTGGTCTCAGTTATGTTCAAGTGAAGTTGAGAATGAGAAAACAACTCCATACATCACTGATATTTCTCCAGATTTAAAGAAATAGTATTGAAAAATAAGCCTGCAATTGTGTTCCAACTTCAATTAAGAGTGTTCAACTGCTGATGATTCTGTTGGAACTATCATGTTATTTTAGTCATGTAATTGTATTATGTTAGATCATTATCAGTGTCACACACTGTTTACTCCTATGAAAGGCATAAACTTCCAACAAGCCATCATTTTATATATTTTTCATCACCTTCCAATCTATAAATGAGAGAACTCTACTGCATGTAGGAATACAGAAGGTGGATTTGTTCCTGGTCCTCAAGCATTTGTTTCTGCATACTGGTGTCTTCCAAATGATGCTCTAGAAAACAGGAACAAGAATATAGCAGTAATCAACCTGAAAATTATGTACAATCATTTGAAGTGTCTGAACCTAGGCCTAAAATGAAGGGCCTAGACCAAATTTTTCAGGAAATGTGCTGGTTTTGTTTTGAAGTTGAAGCAGTAAATGTAAAGCATATTTTATGTGAACATGTATCAATGCAAACTGCATTCTGTGACAAAAACATGGACTGCTTTACATAAGTGAAAAGGCTTTGTTTTCTACTTGAAAAAGACATTGAGAATTTTGGATAGAAAAATGAAAAGATGAGAGTTGGCCATACAATATCAGTGCTGCTCACAGATGAAATGTAGGTGTGTTACCAAGGTGACCACATTTACAGACTCATACTGAATTTATCAGTAGTGAAGAGTTAACCAGTGGCATCTCTGAAAGTTAGATCTCTGTCTTGGCTGGAATGTAAATGTTTCATGGAGCTTTCTCTTTTTCACAGACTGAAATATAAAAAATACTATTATAACAATCAACATTAGAAAAATTTATAGATTCTAATTCGTATACCTACGCTATTATGGGATAAGATTCACATCAGTGACATTGCTTACAGCAAGAACTTTCAGAAAGGTTTTTACTACATGGTTCTCTGATACATCATTATGTTGTCATGAGTGAAATGCTAGAATGTAGAAAACCTCTGCACAGATACGATGGTATATGTATTCTAGTTCTTACATGCTTCAGTTTCTACAGCTTCCTTACAGAAACCCTCTTGCATATTAGTGAATTGGATTCTCCACAATGAAAAGGGCTTGAAGACAAAGTATATAGGCATAAAAGTCTGCTTTCTACCTTAAGTATGATATTAAGTTAAAATGATGGAGAACTGCAGGACTGAAACTGAAGACAGCTGGTTCCATTTGAGGTGGTCAGGTTCATTGATTTTTGAGTGCAGCCACTCAGCGAATTCCTTATTTCCATCTAGTAGTGATTCATCTGTCAAATCCATGTTTCTCCAATATAGGGGCATGGATGTTGTGCTAGATAATGTCAAATGTGTTGCACAAGTCCAGATTGATGATGTCAGTTACTCTTTCCTTATCCACCAGTGCTGTAGAAGGCCACCAGATTTGTGAGGCACAATTTACACTTAGTGAAGCCATGCTGGCTGTCACAAATCAACTTTTGCTTTTCCATGTGCTTTAGAGTAGTTTCCAGGAGGATCTGCTCCATGATCTTGCTGGGCACAGAGATTAGACTGACCAGTCTGCAGTTCCCCGGGCCTTCCTTTTTTTCCCTTTTTAAAAATGGGGGCTGTTTTCCCTTTTCCAGTCAGTGGGAACTTCTCTGGACTGCCACAGCTTCTTGAGTATGATGGATAGTGGCTTAGCAAATTTGCCCAGCGGTTCTCTCAGGACCCACAGATGCATCTCATCAGATCCCATGTACTTGTGCACCTTCAGGTTCTTTATGCATTTCCAACAGTAGGAGCCAGCCTTCTCTGTTGCATGGAAAACCAACAGTTTAGACATGTCAGTGCTGGCAGATGTGAAAATCATCAAGCCTCCTGTGTCCAAGCATGATAACGCTAGTGGTCACACAATTCACGTCCTTAATGTTATGTTATGAAACACTCTTTTTTGTCCCGTGAGAGAGATCTGGCACAGTTTCTTAGTCAGTCCTGGTCAAAACAGTCCCATATATACCACAAGGACTTCCAAAATCTTTGCATCTTCCTGTATCATTGCTGCTAAAGTCACAAGTGTGTTTAATGAATGTGTACAAATGAAAAAAAAAGTCTAATCAAAATTAAATACGAGAAGTGGTTGTTAGTGAGATGAGTGGAAAGCTGCTGTAACAGTCATATTGAATTTGTCACAGCTGTTTCATGGAATTTGTTTTGTAGTAGATTCTGCCAGCACTTACAGCACAAGAGCTTCATGGGTCAAAGGAAGATCATTCCTGGGTAGTAAAAACTGGTAGTAAGAAAGCTAAGAAAATAACTGGATTATTTTAAGAAATAACAAAATTTCTTGTTTCTTTTCTCATTGAATCCCTGCTGTCTAAATTAATGCCTTCCATGGTTTCGCACATACACTGAGTCATCTGTGTTGGGGTTTTTTGCTGTTAAGTAGATAACATATGTTAAAAAGAGATAATGTTTGAAAATCACTCAGTGATCACACGAAAATTGACCACTGTGATGTGATGAAAGAAAAACAACAATAGTAATTTTCTACCTCTTTTCTAGTTGAGGAATATCTGTGGTAGTTTGTCACACATAAATTCAGCTTGTGGGATGGAAAGTAGTTTGGAGCATTTTTCAGGATAAATGTAATTACATTCTTATGAATTCATCTTTCCTTGACAGGAAGATTTAGTTGTATTTGATTTGTGAGTGGGATATAGACTTAAGTGTAAATTCGTGTGATTTTAGGAAACAGGTTGAGAGACAAACCTCGCAAAAAAGACCAGTCAAAATAGAGATGAAGAGAGCAGGACAAAAAAAGATGATGCAGGAAACTTGATTACTCTGAGAGAGCTCATTCTTTTGCTAACTCTGAATGATCCTATACTGCAGTACTTTGGGGGAATAAGGAATTAATTCCATTTGATATTGAATTTTGTCCTGTCTTCTCTCTGCAACATGATATAGGTCAGAGATATTCCATTCAGTTATCTGAGTTGTTCAGCTTTGGGCTAGCTGAACAAATGACAAGAGACTGAGCAAGAAACCACTTTTCCTTAGTGATACAGGTGTCTGATCGTAGGATACCAGATTCATAGAGAAAGTAGTGGGAAAAAAAGGAGGTATTGTTTTCGGTTCACAGTGAAGCTACATATTAAAATTACCTTGGACCTGATTATTTTACAGTCAAACTGAAGCAATATTTGAATTTTCTCATCTGAAGAAAAAATGGAAGAAATTCACTATTGTTCATATAAAATTCATTTGACAATATCAAAATGTTTTGTTTAGTGTTCAAGGAGTTTATTACTTAAAAGTAAACAAAAAAAAGTAAAATTAACTGTGTTTAAATTTGTTCAGCTAAATAATAGAACTAAATAAGAACAAAATATAATAAAATACAAATAAAAAGGCCAAATAATAACCAACATAGCTACAATATGCAAACACATTTTAACATTCTTTTATAGTTTCCCGAGTTTGTGTTAACTTGACTAATTCAACACAAGCTCATGAACAGTCTTTGTTACCCAAAAAATGCACTTTAAAGCCAAAATTATGTTACCTGGTACTTGTTATTTACTCTCTTCAAAAATATTTGTTCAAACCTATCGTGCAATCTATAAAATTAATCACAAGATAAAGCAGATGGTAATTCATAACTCCCACTCTTGATTCTTTAAAATTTGCATATATCGTAATCTCTTGATCAACTAATCTGTTATCTACAAACCATCTGTCAGTTTCCTCCATTTTTTCTTCCATTTGGATAATAGGCTTCCTTAAATATGCTTGTTCTGTGTTTAACATGACCTGGCCTTTCTTGGCAGAGCATTCTACTCACAAATTCTACTCGCAACTATTTAGAAGATAAATAATGATAGCAGTAACTGTGGCAGTGTACCATGCAGCAAAGGATTCTTCATGTTTTCCAATTCTTTATTTTTGCTAACAGAAAAGAGCAACTGGCTGCAGTCACATAACAGCTTTATATAAAAAGAGCATTTGGTTTTCATTCAAGAGTGTTCCATTTTGGGGGCAAATTTGAAACTAATGTTCTCTGCCAGTCTGTCCATCTTCAATTACTTTACTGTCAATTATGGGCTCAGTGGAAGTAAGCACCGTAGGCAAGAAGTTGCTGCAGACAGCAAACATTTTAAATGACCCTTTTGAAGAACCGAAACCTTATAAAATCATAAATGTTGATTGAAAATCTTAACAGCAAAGAGCAAAGCCTAGAAGATTAAAAGGAGTAGTTTGGATTTATACTTTTTACTGTTTTAATATAAGACGAATTCCTAGCCTTACAAGAGTATAAGTTTGCAGACAGAATGATAACTGTTGAAGCAATTCCATGAGAAAACAAGCATCTCACAGAAAAACATATATGTCATTCAGAATGCTTGCTTTTATTATTAGGAATGATGTTGATCTGGACATGGAGGTTAAAAATCCCTAATGTTGAAAAAGGTCTTGTACATTGGAAAACTGTGTAGAAGGGACCTTAACTTGACAACATATCATTTTTGATGATTGCCAAGTTGGGATTCCCTTGAAACTCATCAGCACTTTTATAATGTCTTATTAACCTTGTTTGTTGAGATTGTGTTGCTGGCCAAATTAGGTCTGAAGATGGAAATTTCTTTGGGGACTGTAAAAGTGCTGATATAAGTGCATTTCCTGGAGTTTAATGGAAATAATGAATATTCTTACGAACAACATCTTCAGATGATAAGTGCTAAAAATGAATTAGTTTTAGCGTAATGGATCTCCTAGAGAATGTCAGGAAAATGTGTCCTTTCCAGTAATTTCCATGTTTTATGCCTCCCAGTACAAATATAAATCTACCTGAGAACAAGATAATCTGGCATTCCTGGTACTTCCAGGCTTCTGACTGCTGAAAACTTAGAGGATTTTTTTTGTTTTTGTTGTAAAGGGTCAGTTCAGTCCTGACTCTCATTAGAAGTGCAGTTTAATGGTTGAGCAATGTAAATCTTAATTTGTTCTGTTTGTCATTGCATAGCATAACAACTTTATCATATATAAATTATAGAACTCTCTTTCTTTGGATGTCACAGCAACGTGATCCTACTGTTCTAGCTTCTGTACAAACACAGAGTATTAAAACTATCCTTGCCCCAAAGAGATGGCAATTGGATGCATCGCTGTCATACAGGTGAAAAATAACAGCTTGTTGTTATAGAGCTAACATAGACTCTACATGCGTGAAACAGAAATTTAAAAAAAAAAAAAAAAGGCAAAGAAATCTTGAAAAAAAATTGTTCAGGAGGGCAAGTAGTTTTCCAACTCACTTGCTCAACTCAGTACACTATGTGTTAAAATCATCTTGCTGTTTAGAATAGGAGCTTATAATGCCCTTTTCTATGATGCAAACTGATAGTACTGAACTCTTTTATCTTAGCCACAAAATATCAAGTCTCTTCAGAGAGAGAAGCTATGCAATGAAATGATTTGAATCCCCATTACTGTTTTCAGTGAGTATTTCACCACAGAAAATACAGGGATCAGTTTGAGGTCCTTTGATGTTTTAGAATTAGACACATGGGCACTGCTACTCATTAATAATCTTTATTTGTATATTTTCCATGGGTTTCTTTCATCCCATTATTTTGCTGTCATTCATAGTAAAAAATAAATAAAATCTTTCAACCTTACTTTTCAGTTTCATATGCATTTTAAAAAGCAATGCGTAGCCGTAGGAACAACACTTCCGAGGATCACTTCAACAAAATGATGGTATTCTCTTTCACCTAAGAATTGTAGAATACAATATTTTCTTCTAAGATGTAACAGTGTTACAAATTTGGAGCATGGAGACAGCTTTGGCATATTTAAGAAATAAGATGGAATAAACCACAGTCACCTGTGTTAGTTTGTGTTTATATGCAGTGTAAATCTAGATGTTCATTGCATGTTTTACTGAGGAAAGCTTCTTTTCACCCATATACCTGTTTTTCAAACTTTCTGTAACTTTTTTTTTGATTAAATCTCTCTCTGATGACAGTCTGTTCATTATAGACTAGGCTTTTGTTGTTCTATTATTGTGTGACACTTAGGAATAACAAGTAGTCAATTATATTTTACATAGCGCCATCAGAAAGGAAATTCAATTTACCTGCTACTTCTCTCATGGTAGTACAAAGGATATTTTCTAACCTCAGTGACACTTTAATTAGCATGATAGTGGAAAACAATATTTTCCATCATTAGGTAGTTTAGGGGCTTTAGCCTGTAAATCATGATTTTCTATTATAGTTGGAATGAATTAGATAATATTCTTCTCATGACCCAGTGAAGCAGACAAGGCTTTCACAAGCTTAAAATGTATGCTGAAATATATACTAGAATAGTCATATTTATCCATGTGATTTCAACAAAATTTTGTAAAAAACAATTTATGATATTGAGATATAGATATTCAGTATTGAATGTCTCGTATTTCAGATATGGAGCCAGTAGTGTTGTGGAGAATCCATTCACAAAACAGATTGTCCCTGGCTTTTATTTTGTTTTATTCTGTTGTTTATGCTTCTTTTTAATTGTCAAAAACATTTATACCCTGTGATCAGTCCTTTATTGTGTGCATACAGTCTCATTCAAAATGCATAAAAGAAAAGATGAACTGCATTTAGACTTGTTTGGCTTTGAGAGCCTTGATTGCTTCAGTGCAGGATGAGTAGTCTCTTTGTGTTACCTTGTCTGTAAGACATAAAAGACAAGAGTTTAGAACAATGAGTGAGAGTTGGGAATACTGACTCAAAAGGTTAGCCAGTACATAGCCATTACTGGTGGACTTGATAGTTGTTATTTCTTAAATTGCTTCATTGCTTTCTCTTGTGTAAAAACATCATCACTTTGTTGCAATATGTTGACTCACTTATTGTTAGGAAATCAGAGATGGTTCTGATGAGCATGCATAAAGAACTGACACATCATGCCAAATTCAAGCTTCAAAACTCTTAATTGATATTCAGTAATACACATTGACAGACACTATCAATCATTATCAGTATATATGCAAAACAATTGGTCCTTTAACAAAACTATCACAAATTAACAGTGTGCGTGCAGTGCCACAGAACTCACACCTGTCTAGGTAGCACAAATGGTCCCTACTTGCTTAGATCGAAGCTATCAGATGTGAGAGCTCATGAAACAGAGGAACCAGGGCACAGTGTTCTGTGTTCTTTCTTCCCTTCCTTTCCTCACTTGCTTTTTGTTGGCCTGAACCTTCCCCAAAAGAAAAGGGGATGGTCTCATCTGCCCTTGAAGTCTTCTTCTTCTTCTTTTTTTTTTTTCCTGCCTTTTCTTATTCTGCTGGATTATTCTGGTCCCATCAGACATCTTTACCACTTGCTTTGCAGACTGCTTTGATCTTACCAGACATTTCTCCTGTCTGCTCTAAATCCTTCTTTCTTATCTTGCAGAATTTACTACTTGCACGTTTTCCTGCACTTGGTATGTTGTTTTTATTTTGTTTTGCTTTGTTTTCCAACAATACCATAAGTCTCCATCTACCTATTTGTGGTTAGTGTCATTGTTTATATATTTAAGCTAATCAGGACTACAAAGTGCTATTAGAGGTATTTCAGTATCACAAATTGCACATACAGTGTTGCTGGTTTTGCTCCTTTAATGTGCTTCTTCCTGAGTTCAAGCCGAAAATGTGGTAAGCTTACTTCTTTTTGGTTTCTTCTGCTTTGTCTGCAGTTATAGATTCATTCAACAAAGAGGGAGTGCTTCTCTATTCAGCACAAACAAGTGAAAATGAATATTTAACCCAGCAGGCAGCAAAGAACCATGTGGAAAAATGAATTTGAATAAAAACTGGCTACACAGCTACAGGCAAACACCATTCCATACAATTTTCATGTAAGACTTGTATGACTGGTGTTTATGCTCTGACTATGTTAGGTGATATTTAATAAGTACATTAGACTCAGATAGCCGTCTGATTATGTTTGATTTATTTGAAAAATAACTCAGAAAAAAGTTAATAGGAATTCTAATAATGTCATTTTGAACTTTTCATGAAGGACATAAACAATTAAATATCACACTTCAAAAAATGTTTAATTTTGACAGTCTTTGCATCCCTTTCACCTCAGATAATGATTAATAGGGTATGAGATCACATGGAAGCTCTTTTTCACTGACTGCTAAGAATACATGTATGAAAGCTGCCTTCTGTGACATTCAGTTAGTGCTCTGGATTAGCTACTAACTGAAGGATTTGTAACTACCCCTCTCCTTTCTGTCGTAGATTTTTTGTCCAATATTCAGAATTTTGCACATAAATCACCAATCATATTAGTAGATGCATGGGGCCGTATAACAGGGTCTTCTCCAGTGTCTGCAGTGACTGCTCCAGTTGTGGCTTGTCTGTTTAGTAACTCACACATTAGATGCCTTTCTCACATACTTTCCCAGGTGCCCTTTGAAACAGAAAAACTTCTAGTGTTCAACTAGCTTGTTCGCAATGAAGCTGCTAATCATTACATGGAGAAAGACCTGTTGCTTTCATCCCAGATCCTACATTTAATTCTTGTACTGGAAAAAATATTAGTTGTCACTAGTTGTCCCTTCTGTGACATCCATGATTTTGTAGACGTTTTTATTTCTCTCTTTTCTCAACACCTGTGTCTCACTTTCTCTTCCTGACGTGCTAAAAGTGAAAATACATGAAGTTCCTATTACAAGCTTGTGAAGTATATCATGCAAAATTGTTCTAAAGGCAACTGGAAACTAGGCACTACCTAAATCATGACTTTGCTTATACTAATGGAAAACAAGTTAATTTTAATTTTCCTTTTTTATCCTCCAGCACCATCTCAGTTTATGTGCATTCAGTAGTAATTTTTCATTGATCTAATTTATTATGTTGTCATGGTTTGACCCAGCAGATAGCTAAGTTCCATACAGTTATTCACTCACCCTCCCCCCCTCCCCAAATGGAACGGGGGAGAGAAGTAGAGAAAAATGCAGTAAGACTCGTGGGTTGAGATAAACGCTCTTTACTAGGATAGTAAAGAAAGTAAAGGAAATACCAGTTCATACATATATATACACAAAGAGGATACGCAGAGCAAGGGCTCACAGCCATCAGTGACCCTTCCTCCCGGCTAACCTCTTCCGTGAAAAGCAACAGGAAGTCCAAAAAACCAATCACATGATGCTATATGGTATGGAATAGCTCTTTGGTCAATTTGGGTCAGCTGCCCTGGTCCTGTCCCCTCCCAGTTCCCAGCTCCTTATGCCCCCCTAACTGTTTCGCTGGCAGAGGAATGCGGAACTGAGTTATGTCCTCGGCTCTGTTCAACACTGCCAGGATGTTATCAGTTTTGTTTCTCTTCTGAGGTCAAAACATAGCTTCATACTAGACATTATGAGAACAGTAACTTCTGTTAGAAACTAAGACATATGTCAAGCTCTTAGGTACCTGAGAGATAAATATAATCTGAGTCTGATTTAAAAAAATAAAAAAG
Organism: Penelope pileata; assembly: GCA_013396635.1. Classification (NCBI taxonomy): domain Eukaryota; kingdom Metazoa; phylum Chordata; class Aves; order Galliformes; family Cracidae; genus Penelope; species Penelope pileata. The sequence continues at coordinate 58,037 of WBMW01004848.1, read as the reverse complement.
AATGTCTTCCTCTCTAACTTCTAATGGATCTTTTATTTCTCATCTGTTAAACATCAGCAAATGGAAAACTATAATCTGAGGATGACAATAAAAACCCTAAATACATAAATGGCCTTCAAAAGGAATTTGAAACTACAAGGGTGGAGGTTGATCTGCATATCTATATGGTATGAGGGTCCTCAGAAAGAAATGAAACTATGCCAATTTAACACTAGGTAAGTTTTTGGCTGTGCCTATAGGTAGCTGATAAATTCTCTTGCCTTATCTTGTTTCTTTTCAGCATCATCCCAGCTACCAGATAAATGGCTACCAATCTAGTTGAACAAGAAATTAAACTCCATTAATAGGAGTGTTTAGCTCATAACAGCTATGAGAGCTTTGAACTGTTCTTAGAGCTTTTTCACATTCTCACTTTGCTAGTTAGTGAAATTAAATAATTCCTGTTTAAATAACTATGTGACCTATATTTAGTAAGAATTCTCAGGATTGATCATAAGATGATTTTATTATTGAAATGGCAGTTTTCATTGATTTTTTTTTCTAAAGGTAAATCATTTTATATTTCATTTCAGTTCTCCAGTGAATTGTGATTTATCTTTCATGTAACACTTCAGATGAGGGGTACCTTCTACCTATAATGAACAGTTGTGATTCATTTTGTCAGGCAGTTTATCACTAAGATCAAACTGCAGCCTAAGAAACTCTGGAGTTTGCAAAAACCAATGTAGTATTTGTGTGCACTAAGAACACCCCCGAAAGATCTGTAAATGAAATATTTTCAGTGGAAATCTCATGACAATCCAAAGTTGATGTCTTGCCATCCTGCTGACAAACAAATGAAAAAACAGAGAAACCCAGGTGAAATAGGATCCATCTCACTTGCAGACCATCTAACAGACATCCATTCTCAATGGATCTCACAGGTACTTCCAGAAAATGTCAGAAAACTTTATCTTGATTTGTGTGTTTAAAATGAAAGAGTTGAGTTTATTTCTGGAGTTTTTTGTTCTCTGCTCTAGCTTAAGAGGAGTTTTCTTGACTAAGGTTAATATCTTATTATTAAGTTTATATTTTTAAGTTTTTGTATATTTAAGTTTTATTTTTAAGTTTATATCTTATNGTATGATTCTATGATTTTTCTATCACTCATGTTAGGATGTGTTTCAGTTGTTTGTGTAGTTGTTGAGGGCTGCCATGAGAAGAGTGAGAGAGCTGATGTCTTCAGCAAACATTTCCACTTCTACAGATTACTGAAAATGCAGCCAAGTTAATGGAGAAAGGAAAATGCAATGAGATTATGTTTTATAGGTGATGCAAAGTTTTGTTTTAGGTAGCATAGACAAAGACAGTGTATTTAGGACCTTACAAGACTACTGTATTGGGAGGCAAATGGCAGATGAAACTCATGGTAGGTGAATGTCAAGAAGTGAAAATAAAAAATAACCCTGTATTTGTACAGAAAATGGTGGATCCTAGATGGCCATTACCATTCTAGAGTCATACCTTGTTGTTATCACAAACTACTGCATGTGAAAACCTCTGCTTCAGTGCTTAGCAGCCATGAAAAAAAAAAGTTAGGAAATGTTAAGAAATTAATAAAAAATAAGACATTAATTATTCTTCTGAATACTTCTACAGCAAAACAACAGTCCTGGTCCTTTGACATTGGTCCTAAAGAAGTAATATACAAAAATGGGAAAGATTCAGTGGAGTAGAAGGATGATGAAATTAAAATTCCTTCCATGTGAGGAACAAACAGGAAAGGACTGTTTAATCTGGAAAAATATATCACCAGTGTCCTATTCTATATACAGAAGAATTATGAGGCCTTGATGGGCATTAGTCCGCTGTTAAAATCTAGCAGTAAAGCTAAGGATTAGCCCAAGAGTGTCACTATCAATTTATAGCATTACGCAGTCTTTTTTTCCAAGCAAAATTTGAATAAAATAAGAAATTGCTATTCATAGTCATATTTCATTAAACAAAATAGTTTTTGTTTAAAGAGAATCTGAGGACATATTAAAAGCAACGGTAATTTTTCATCCTTTTTCCCTTCTGAACAGGAAAAATAAATATATCAGCTTCATTGAAAGTCAGGCAGATGCAAGGTGAGCATGAAAACTGTTTTCATGTGTTTCATGTGTTTACAGTAACTGCCTGTAACTTTACATACTTAATGGAAACAATTTAATAATTAAGCTATTATAACGTAAAGAACTTAGTAAGCATCTTAATACTACTCTGAAAAGATCAACTCTACTACAAAGCTTTTACTTTTTGCAGCAGCAAAAAACAGCACTTACCAGCACATTTCTGAAACTGAGAGCAGCAAAATTAAGACGAGTATAAAACAGTGCCAAAACTGAGAGCGCTTGGGTTGTTCAAACAATATTTTAATAGGAAATAAATGAGAGAGTTGCTGTTTCCTTTAGTGCAGTAGTAACCATAGAAACAAAACCCCAGGGTTATTTTCATTCACAAATCGTTTTTGTGGCAAAGCAAGGAGTTCTCTGAGCAAATTGGGGGGTTTGATCCTGCAAAGTGCAGCTGCAGCTCAGTTTGTGCTTGTTCCAAATGCAGTGAGCAGGGCACCTGTCAGTGCTGCATTGCTATCAAACAGCCCTTGATGGAGAAAAAAGGGCAAAAGGAAAGGGTTCCCAAGCCTTTCTTTTGGCTTTCTATTACAGTCTTGCATGTGTCAAAATATGTTTCACATATGGAAAATAAATCATGATCACAGACTTGGCACGTTTTATGCCTAGGCCTGAAGTAGAAGCTTAGGCAGAGAAGATGTGGGAAAAAGAGTGGGCTGTGGGAGATGGAGTTTGGCTGTGAACTTTTGATCATGTCATTCTTTAGTTAGAATTACTTGAGCTAGCCATGAATTTAATTAGAATTATACAGTGCCAACTAATTTTAGCATTGTAGAAATTCACCATAAATTAGCTGAAAATCTTCTCTTATGAAACATAAATCCTACTCCTATTTTATTTTATATTGTGAATAAAACATTATTCCATTCATTTTTTGATCTCCTGAAAGATGTAAAGCTGTACATTGTATCATAAAATACATTGATCAGCTTTATCCTAAAACCTACAATCCACATCATTATTGGTTGAGGCGCTAACTGATACTTCTGTTACATTCCTGTAAGGTTATATTCAGAACTACAATCCTGTATCCAACGATTTATTCTATCTTTAGTTATTTTTAAAATGTTAATAAGCCACTGAATGTCACTTCTTGTTAGTTACTAGTTTCAATGCCCAGAATATATTCTAATATCAAGGAATTCTACAAATGTAATAGATTTTTTAATAAATATGTTTGCATATAATTTTATAAATTAATAAACAAGCATTTAAGCCATTTAGCATAATAGAAAAGATAACAGTTATAATACAGTATGCTTTGCACCTCATGAAATTATAATTCCCAAAAATGAAAAAGAATTTTTTTTCTGTGCCTATTTATGCACTGATCTTTGTCTTTTTATCAAACTCAGTTTACTGATTGAGATGCACACATATGTTATCATATTGGCAATATATGTTATTATGATTGGCAATAATTTATTTTTTCTATGAAAATTTTTTTTAAACTGCACAAAAATGACTTATTTAGAAAATCCCACAATCCCATACATTGAATTCTAATTAAATAGTTAGAGGAAGTGTTTCATGGAAAGGAATAATTTGGCAGTCAGAACAATCTGTAGTGTTAAGAGATGGAAAATTGGCCCAAATATAGGATCAATTACAATAAAAAATATATAAAGGCATCTTGAAAAATGAGAGCCAAAGATGTAAGACAGTCACAAATCTAGGCACACTGAAGTCCTTGCCTGTACAGAGCTGATGCAGGAAAAAGATGCCTATTCGAGACAGCCTGTGACTGTGGTTTGGCAAGGTGCTAAATCTGTATTAAGAGTACTTGGTAGCATATGACAAAGTTCAGCAGTCACATGACATGAAGGACTGAGTCCATCCAAACTCTTTTTACAGCTTCAGATTATTTACTATCCCACAGGTACATAACATATAAATTGTATGTGTTCCGGCTAACTTAACAGATGTGTTGACTCACATCTGGTCCATATGTGGTGTATTCTTCTATGTGGTCTTGTATCCCACAGATTTGATATAACTAATTGTGCAATCAGAGAGAAACAACAAGTGTAATAACATGCTTCAGTGACCCTAGCTGGGCTATTTTAGCTCCAATGAAGAAAACTAACACCACGATAATGGGGTAGAGACATAGAATGGTACAACAGTAATAGTAAGTGAGCTAGAACATACAGGCTGTTATAATTTGAGTGACATGTCCAGTGTAATGTTGGAATATAACCTTTGTTGTGTACTCTGATGGGACAGTACAAGCTTAAAATTCTACTTAACTTGCAACAGGAATTTTTGCATGTGGATACAGCTGAGTTTGACACAAAACTTAACTAAATTCTGAATAAAATAAAAAGTTTTGTTTATTTTTTTTAAATGCTACACCTTCTTTGTCATGCCAAACTTAAATGCAGTACAACAAGCCATTTCAGTTTATAAAATATGTAGTTCTTGCTCAAATGAGATCCTAGGCAAAATGCCAAAAGACTTCAGCAGAACCAAGATTTCATCTGTTCTGTTTTGTAATTTACCCCTGAGCTTTGAGCATAGCTGAAATCTTTAAGAGTAAAATCTCAGTGTAGAAAATTTAATGGCAAAGATCCCATATACGTCAATAAGTTTAAAACTTAATCCTGAAAGTTCAAGCAGAAAATGCTAGGTGACCCGTCAGTGAATGGCAAAAATCAAATTGAGACTTGGATAGAAGTCTTACTGTTGGAGAAAACAAGTGGCGGCTATTAGGAAGAACAACAAAACCTCAAATAACAGACTTCTGCAGCAGATTAGTGATAAAGATATTTGAATGTTCTTTTTTCCCTAGCATAGAGCACATAATTTTCTTAATAGTGTACTTTTACTTCTCCTGTAACCACCAGATTTCTATAAAACTGGGGAAGGAGAGGTGTCCTTAGGGTAGTCCAGAGCATAACTGTGAAAATTAATGTCTGTCTGCTTCACGTATGAAGTCTCTTTTTGAGAAAAGGCTGTTGAGAAAACCTCTCACCATCATAAGCCGATGTTTTCTCCTGCAGGAAGTGGCTGACTTCTGTTTTCTGTTTAGTATGTAAAAAAATCAGTGGAGAGGCAAGTAGAATAACTTAGTGAATAGTGCAAAGGCAAATAGGTAGATTAAACATTGAACAAGACCTACAGTGTGGGAAGGGTAACTCTGATCAGATTGGCGGTAGCTCTGATCAGTTTGGCGTAACTCCTTGTTCTTCAGAAATCATGGCAAAAGCCTTATGTTTAGAAAGGCAAAGATTTCACATCAATCGCTGTGAAGAAAGCAGGGCTGGAGTATAGTTCTCTCTGTAAAAGTACCCCACGGGAATGAGACACAAATAGAAGCTGGACCTTGCAACAGATCTGCTAAATTTATGTGAACTGTGAAGTAAGGGCCACTGTTCTAGTCATGTGCATATATTTGCTGTTAGAGAAAAATAAAAGCTAAAAAGAGCTAAATCTCTGATGCTTGTTCTGAAAAACATAGAATGTTTCACTTGTTTTCTGATGTGATATCCTGTAGTGGTATTAAACTTTGTAACCTTACAACCTACATTACTTATAAAACAGATGTTTAAACTTCTTGATGCACACAAGTGTATGTAGAGTCACACCATTTTAAATCTAATTAGTGTTTAATAAGCCATTGGAAATGTTGTCGTTCAGCTCTTACAAATTAATCCTGATCTCTTAACACATGCTGATATTTTGAAACAGTAATTATTCTGAAACAAAAAAGAGGTCTGAGTTAGTCTGAATTAACATAAACAGCTCCCATGATTATTTTATGTGCTTCTAGCTAAGAAGTGTTAATAGAATCAGAATCGTGGCATTATAGTATCATTGAATCATTTGAGTTGGAAGGGACCTTTAAAGGTCATCTAGTCCAACTTCCCTGCAATGAACAGGGACATCTACCAGTAGATCAAGTTGCTCAGAGCCCCATCCAGCCTGACCTTGAATGTCTCCAAGGATGAGGCTTCCACCACCTCTCTGGGCAACCTGTGCCAGTGCTTCACTACCCGTACTGTATAAAACTTTATATCCAATCTAAATCTCCCCTCTTTTAGTTTGAAACCATTTCCTCTTGTCCTATCACAAAAGACCTTGCTAAAGAGTCTGTCACCTTCTTTCTTGTATACTCCCTTCACATACTGAAAGGAATCTCACTGTCAATGTCACAGATGACCCCTTAGGGACACTGCTCATCACTGGTCTCCATTTGGACATTGAGCTATTGACGACCACTCTCTGGGTATGATCTTGCAATTAGTTCCTCGACCATCGAACAGTCCACTCATCAAATCCATGTCTTTCCAATTTAGAGAGAAAGATGTTGGGGGAGACCATGTCAAAGGCCTTACTGAAGTCCAGACAGATGACGACAGTGGCTCTTCCCTTGTTCACTGATGCAGTTCTGCCGTCATAGAAGGCCACTAGGTTAGTTAGACAGGACTTGCCCTTGGTGAAGCCATACTGGTTGTCTTGTATCACTTCTCTCTCTTCCATGTGCCTTAGCATAGCTTCCAGGAGGACTTGTTCCACGATCTTCTGTGGCACAGAGGTGAGGCTGACAGGTCAGTAGTTCCCTGGTTCATCCTTTCTACCCTTCTTAAAAATGGATGTGACATTGCCTTTTCTCCAGTCACCAGGGACTTCACCCGATCACCATGATTTTTCAAATATCATTGAGAGTGGCTTGGCAACTTCATCAGCCAATTCCCTCAGGACTCTAGGATACATCTAGGGTACCATCAGGACCCATAGACTTATGGATATTCAGCTTCCTCAAGTGGTCACAAACCCAATCTTTGCTTACAGTGAGAGGGACATTGCTCTCCCCAGCCCCCATCTTCTGACCCATCTACTCGACGGATGTATGAAGAGCAGTTGCCAGTGAAGATTGAGGCAAAAAGTTGTTGAGTACCTCAGCCTTCTCCTTGTCCATTGTTGCCAGCCTGCCTGTATTGCACACTAGGGAGGAGTGCATCTTATACTTTCCTTTTTTGGTTGATTTATCTGTAGAAGCCTTTCTTGCAATTCTTGGCATCCCTTGCCAAGTCCAGTTCCAGTTGGACCTTGGCCTTCCTGGTCCCATCCCTACATAGCCTAGCAGCATCCTTGTACTCTGTCAGGGTACCTGTCCCTGCTTCAGCTGTCTGTGCATTTTCTTCTTGCTCTCCAGTTTGACCAGCAGGTCCCAGTTCAGCCATGCTGGTCTCTTGCCTTCCTTTCCTGACTTCCTACACCTAGGGATGGATAGCTCTTGTGCCCTGAGGAAAACTTCCTTAAAGATCTACCAGCTCTGCTCCACTCCCTTGTCCATGAGTTCAGTTTCCCAAGGGGTTTTGTTGACTAACTCCCTGAAGAGCTGGAAGTTAGCTTTCCTAAAATTTAGCATCCTGATTTTACTCTCTGTGTGTCCGATATCCCTCAGGAGTGTGAACTCCACAATTGTGTGGTCGCTACAGCCCAGACAGCCCAGATAAGCCTGATGCCACCAGCCAATTCATTTGCATTGGTGAGCAACAGGTTTAGTACTGCATCCACCCTGGTGGGACTGTCTTTTACTTGGCTCATTAAGTTATTCATGATGCATTCTAGGAGCCTCCTGGATTGCCTTTATCTCACCCTGCTACTTTTCCAGCAGATGTCGAGGTGGTTGAAGTCCCTCAGCAAGACAATAGCCTGCAATTGTGACACCACCTGTAGCTGGAGGAAGAAGGCTTCGTCAACAGGCTTCACTTGATCAGGTGGCCTGTAGTAGACACCAACCACAAGGCTCCCTTTGTTGCCTCGATCTTCAACTTTCACCCATAAACTTCTGATTTGCTTATGATCGTTCTTCAGGGACAGCTCTTCACACTCTATTCCTTTCTTGATGTAGAGGACAAGATCTCCTGCACTCCTTCTTTGCCTGTCCCTTCTGAACAGGTCGTAGCTCTTGGTAGCCATGCTCCAGTTGTGGGAATCATCGTACCAGGTTTCAGTGACAGCAACCATATTGTGGTTTTCTATTAGCATGGTGGCTTCCTGATACTCCTCTGTTTGTTACCCAAGCTGCATGTGTTTGTAGAGGCACTTTGGCTGGTCAGCAGGCCTTGTCACCTTCTTGGATGATAACTCCTTAATTCCTTTGAAGTATTTCCCTTGAGATTCCCTGTTGCCATCTCCTGTTGCCTCAGTGGTCCCTGGCTCATTGTCGTATTCAGATGTTGTAGCTGATGAACTACCGGAGATCATAGAAAATCTTTCAAGCCCCGTATTTAACTTTCTTTCCATGTAGTTTCAGTCAATTTCACCTGAGTGAAATTGTATCTGCCCAGTAACTCTTTTTTTGGCCAATGATTTTCACTGGGAAAAGGATTTTGTTTGGATTTCTACATGAGAAAGAATGTTTATAGCAGAAATAGTATTTAGGCAATACTGATATGGGAATTGCTTAATCTTTTGGCTAATACATACTAGCACTGCACATCAAAAAATATGAGCAGGTTCTGCCACACTTGCTTGGAGTCAGAGTACCTCCATGGAAACCCCCACCAGTAAAGGATTAAGATCTCCTTGTTCTGAACTACCAGTGTATTTGCTTACCTTCATACACAGGCAAGTCTTATTTGTTCATTCCGCACTACAGAAGGGATAACTTCCATCATGGCCACACTTTTATTAGTTATGCTGCTTCTATTTGCTTGGCCATGTCATGGACAGCCTGCAGGTAAACTACTTGAGCATTCCTCATGCTAACATGACAAGAATTTTTTGGCACAATGAGTTCTGTGGTGTCTGAAAAGAATTTTGGTTATGTTCAAAACAGCCCTTGCAAATGAGTGGTATGAGATGGAGTCAAATGTGATTCAGGTTGAACTAGGACAATTATCTTCCTATTATTTTTACACTTTTATTGTAGACATAGCTGCTGACTTCACCACTTCACTGGATTAAAACTGCACCTAACTGACCATTGTATAAGGTCAAGTGGTAACAGAAACTGTGAATACATTTCAGGAATAAAAGACAGATATCATATAGTTCATATCTCACTTAGAGGTCTTTAGCCGTCTTTTCCAAAAGGTTGAATTACTGAAATATGCAGCCTCTGTTTCTCTCCTATTCCCTCATTTCTTGAAATAAAATGCTGTTTTATCAGGAAACAGATGTGAAGTGTTAAAAAAGGAAAACATTTTTTAAATATTTGGCAGTAGACAAAGAATCTTATAGTTTTTATTTCTGCTTTGAGACACGTTTAAAGAGGATTTCTAACATCTAGAAATTTGTAGAGAACCAAAATTATACTTGCATACACTGTGCAGCTGAGATGATAAAGAAAATGAGAAGAACTCCCTTTGAGGTAAATGGTTCAAATACTCCTATGTCAGTCCAGACTGAATCTCATTGACATCTGTGCAATATGCAATGATTTCATTTCATTTCCCATCAGACCAGAATAATAATTTTCAGCTGAAATATATATAGAGAGTTTACTGAGCCATTTAAAACTCTACTGCAGGTTTTTCTACAGTGTTGCAATCTTATGCTATGCCAAGTTTAAGCCACCATTGGCATGAGCCAAAATGAAGTCACCGAGAAAGTTGATCATTTACTCTGTGTTAGGTCTACTGACAAGAGTAGTTCGTGAAGGTCATGTGGCTGTTATCTGGAATTGCACTATCATGTAATTATCTCTAAATTAAGATAAAAGCCTACAATAGATCATATTTTATGATCAATGAAATTTACTTGAAATACATGTAAATATCAGCATCTGTTTTCATTATGATTGTCATTACATTCACTCATTCATGGCAGTACTGTTCATAAATATAATTATTTGATGATACCCCATTCTGTTTCAAGTGAATGCTTAGAGAAGCCCTGTACCATGCAGTGCTGGAACGAAACTAGCTTTCTGTTCACATTTGTTGTTGAACCAAGCAAACCTCTGAGCTTTTCCTTCAGTAGTTGCTATTTACTAGGAATTCCAGATGAAAAGAAATTCTTTTTCACTGTAGACTATGAACAGGAAGTATAATAGAGTGCTTAATTTCTGTAGATCCTAATAGAAATCCTGCTGTAGAGTTTGGAGCCCTACATTCAAATTCAGAATTGGTTCAGAGGAGAGCAGATGTTTGCACCTTAGTAAGAAGGCTTTGGGGTCATCTATATCACCAGCTTCCCTCTGAGCACCTGATAAAATTAATGACTTCTACAATACATTTAAGGACTTCTTCCTCATGAGACTCAGTGTAAACTGAAAACTATTATAAAAACAGAAGTTGGCTTACTGTTATCTGATGGAAAGTGAAGAGGAAATATGGGGATATGGTAGCATAAAGAAGAAGGACTTGCAGAGAAAGCAGTAGATTCATATTAGCACCAGTAAAGCATCCTTTATAGCCAAGCACTAGATAATAGCTGAAACTACTGAATGAAATATTAAGACAAGGACCATCAGTCTAAAATAGTTTATGTTGCTAAACTCTCAGTAAGGTTCAGTGGGTAATGAAGTATTTGTCAAAGAGTTAAAACAGAAAATTTGTGTATTTGCTTACGAGGTTTTGATACTCCTTGAAGTCTGAAGGTGTCCCCCTTATTTCCTCCAACAACTGTTTTTTGTTGTTTCATAGATGTACTCTTTTTGCCTTTTGGAATAACCAAGAAGGCTTTTATTGATTCCAGCTCTTTCGTAAGGAAATACAAAATTAATCTGAATCAACTATTTGCAGAAAAAGACCGTGAGATTACTCAGGTAAATGTAATTTTGCAAGTCTTTACAGTGAAGTAGGGTCAAGTTTAGTCATGGCATTCCTTCAGTTCAGTTCAGTTGTGAAAGTAATCTGATTAAACAATTTCTTCAAAGAGAGATCTACAAAAAGAGTGCTGATGACATTTTTGACATTAAGAAATTTGAGAAATATCATCCATATATACAAAATCAGGATATTTTTATGAACAACTGACTGTGACGGTTGCAATAAGAGAAACAAGATGAACTTTGTCAGGTCAAAGTTCAATATCATGAAGTTGAAGGCTAATAGATATACTTTCTAGTGTAACTGAGGGACTTGCAGCTAGGGGCAGCATCAGTGAAGAAAAATTTGTATGTACTAGCTGATGAGAGGATGACTCTGATCCCACTGTAACTCACCAACAGACAGACACAATACTTTAATACACAGAAAGACTTTGCTAATAAGAAAATAAAATACGGAAATGGTCTTGCTGTTGTATGAATTGCTGCTGTTTTTACTTCTTAAATACTCTGCAATTCTCACCAGTCCTTTAGATGGAATTAAAAATAAAAGGAATTCGTAATAGCTTCAAGACAACATTGAAGAACCTGTCCAAAGATTATGCCTATGCTCTACCTACTGGACTTAGCCAGCATACTAAAACAAAAACTAATTTCACTTATTTAGCAATATACCACGACTGAGGAGACAAAGTGAAAAAAAATGGGTTTTGCTTGGAAACGAAAATGTGGAAAAGATAGTGCTCAGCAACGTTTCTACGTGAACATATATGCACAAAACAACAACAACAACAACAACAAAACAAAAACCCAGCTGTCCTAAATTTTCTGCAGAATGCTCCTAACTGTCAGAAGAGTGATGTCTGTTATACATTTGCAACAGAAGTAGTGGCAAAGCCCCTTAATGATTTGTAAGATAGAAGTTGATCCATTTATGAAAGGGAGGATTATGTGGCAAGGCTGCATGTATAAGCAAGGACTTGGGTTCAGTGACCTTGGTCTCTTCTAGTCCCGTGTTCCTATGAATCAAAACTTCTGTAATCCTATATAACTCATGCACACAAGTGGGTAGTGTCTGTGAAAGCATACAGAGCTATTATGTGATAGAGGAAGCCACAGTCAGAAAATGAAGCCCCAAATTAGGATTTTGTTGAAAAACTCGTAGCAATATTAAGCATTAATCTCTTAACAATGTTCTTTTATGAGGTACATCCCCTATCTAAAGGATATATATACCTTCATCCATTGCATTCACTGACTCACTCTTCTTGCTGCAGATAAGCGGAATTGTGAGTGAGGTTACAGAACTTTTTAAGCTTCTTGTACTGGTAATTGTGTGCACCCCTTTGGGGATCTTGTCTAAAGCTTTGGTCTTGACAGTTTGAAAGGTAGAGTGTATTGAGATTTGATAAGCATTTTAAAAATGGACATTGGTCCAGTATTTTGGGCAGTTGTTCCATTTATCTAGAATGACATTCATGTATCTCTGGTTTGATGGATGGCAAGCCATGGCTACTAATTGATTTGGAAAAAAAAATACTCCTTAAAAGAAACTAAAGATAATTAATAAAAATAATGATTATGTATTGCATGGGTTGCCATTCTATTGCTAATTAAAAAATAACTTAACCTTATTGAAGCAAGTTTTCTTTAGCATTTTTTTTTTCTTTTGAAATCATAAAATGTGCAGGAGAGAGAATGATTAACCACATGCTTCCATTGGCTAGAGAACAAGACACTTCTTCAGTCCTAGGGTGCATAGTTCATAAGCAGAATTCCCTAGCTATCTCTTCACAGACAATTATATTCTGTAATTAACTTACTGCTCAACAGAGCTCAGCAAATAAATCTTGGTCATAATTTATTTGACAAATTTAGTCTTTTTTTTCCTTTTCACAAATTGTATCACAAGAAACTGGGAAATTTTCCAAGATGTATTTTTTTATCCAACATAGACAGATGATATCTTTTGTAAATAATGTTTAGTTTGTTGTTGGTATTATTTAAGTTCATATTATTAGTTCATATAATTTAGGTATCTACTTTAGCCAGGTTATTCATTGTTAATATGTAAGTCACCATGTAGTACCAAAAAAGCAACAGACTGGTCATTTTTTATACCCAGCTGTAATATTCACAGTTCATAATATGAGCTGTCCTGATAAAGTCACCAATTCAATGAACAGAAGAATGATCACAGTAAGTAACCAACAAATCTGAGTATTTCACAGGCAATTAATTTCAAGTTTAAGTTGAAAAAAATGTTTATGACTAACTGGAATAGTGACATACTCTACATACTCTACCTATATATGCACGTTCTCTGAAGGCAGATGTGGAATCATCAACATGACATAAATTACACTTTTTTTTTTTTAAGTGGTCAAGACTCTGAAGAATTTTTTACTCCTAAGCTCACTAATGCATGTTACTGCTGGATCCTGTATTGGGCTTAAGTGGCAAAGTTTTGGTTGTGGGGTGGCTGCAGGGGTGGCTTCTGTGAGCAGAGCCCAGCAGCTGCCCCAGGTCAGGTCAGCGCCAGTTCCAGCTGCTCCAAAAAGGAGCCGGTGCTGCCAGAATTGAGCCATGATCAATGCTGGTTGTATTGCTAGGAAAGCGGATGTAAGGAAGGGAAAATCTGCTGTGTAACAGCAGCTGGGAGAGGGGAGTGAGACCTTGAGGGAAACATCCCCACAGTCACCCAGGTCAGTGCAGAAGGAGGGCAGGAGGTGCTCCAGGCACAGAGAAGAAGTTCTCTGCAGCCCAGGAGAAGCCCGTGGTGGAGCAGGCTGTCCCCCTGTGCTCATGGGCACCACAGGGAGCAGATCTCCACATGCAGCCATGGAGGAGCCCATGGTGCAGCAGTGGATGAGGCCTGGAGAAGACCGTAGCCCATAGAAGGCCGGCCTGGCTGGGCCGGAGCTGCAGCCCATGGAGAGGAGCCCGCGGTGGGGCAGGAAGTCTCGGGGAGCTGCCGTCTGTGGGGCCCTGTGCTGGAGCAGTCTATGCCTGAAGGGTGAGCCCCATCATTTGGAGCCATGTTGGAGCAGTGCTTGGAGAGCTCTTCTAGTTATTTTGGATTCTTATATCTATCAAGAATGACAAAAAGTAAAAACTTAGGGAGAGTCTGAAAGTCATCAGACAGGTATTTCAGTGGCCATGTGGAGCAGATAGGCTAAGTGAGAAATATGTGTGGTCTGCTTTTCTAAGCAGCAATCATGCTGTATTCTGAGTTTTCTGAATCATAATTATTTTTTACTTAGTAGTCTTATGATTCACCCCTTTTTGATTGGAGATGGAAATTTTCTGAACTATGAGTCATAGGATTTCCTAGCCTATAGTATTTGTCAGTTCTTTCTGCTCTAATGCTCTTGCTCTGGAAAAAAATTCAACCTTGATCTCTAAAACCCATAACTGCAGTGATTGCCATTTATATAGGTTCCATGATAGAACTACGTATGTTTGGATTTACCTGTCAATTTTTTTTTCCTTACAGAAGGAGAGATAGTTGTTAATTTATCTAGTCCAGGTATCCACAGGTTGTCCAGAGTTCCAGGAGAAGGACCACCATGTGCCTACAGAACTGCTTAAAATCCTATGTTGCAGGTGCCAAATTCTGCCACATACTCTACTCACTACACCACATTTAAATAAAAAATATCACAGTTCTCCAATTCCAAATCTCTATTGCTCAAATTGAAGCAATTCTATATGGACATGTTTCCCATGACTATAGTAGCAGAAGGGTCTGTTTTCAAAAACAAAAATGCTACTCAGCAAATATCTATTACTTTAAGATTGTTTTCAGCATAGACTTTGTTCCATACTGTGGCCTATATCTCAGAAGTTTTTAGTATCTAAAACTCCATCCAGTTAATGTTACAGATACATAAGTAATATCAATAATAATAGTAATAATAATGGTAATAATAGAATCACAGAATATCCATACATATATGTGAAATCTAGAGACATCAAAGCTTTTGTTGGTAGTTTTCTTGGTACCTCCCATCATGTACTGGTCGTGAAGTGGTAGAATTCATCTTTGGGAAATGGTCTTCTCTCCGTTAGTGTCTGTTCTAGGTGCTATGAAGGAAGATACTCCAAGTAACTTTTAGTAAAGGGCCAGGAAACATGAAGTTTCATTATGTAACCAGTTAGAGGTAGCTACATTCCCTACATTTTCCTGCTAGTCTCACAACCAGCTGATTATTGTGACATCTGATGGATGCATTTATTTCCTATTCCTCTTTGCTGATAGGCATCCTCCTGCTTCAAGCAAAAGATGGTGATATTTTTCACTTACGTAAAGGTATGTTCCTCCTCATATCTAGAAGCAATGTCGTTATCAGCTAAATGATTAATTTTGCTTCATGCATGACTAAGATTCATACACTAGGGTTATACTTAGGATCCAAACCACTGTGCATTCCAACAGCCTGGACTCTCTTGAGTTAGACTTCCCCTATGATATATGATAGTGCTGTTTTTTATTCAGCAACTCTGTGGTTTTGGAGCTCGTTAGCAATTCACTTGGTCCCTGCCAATCTGTGAGTAAGCCTAGGGAGTCCACTTACTCCTGTCTCATGATCATGGATTAAAATGCTATCATTAAAATAATTTAAAACAATCATTAAGTTCTAATAGAGTCAGATTTCCTGGAGAAGAAGATGACCCGATATCATGTTTCTTACTGCCACTTAAGCTCATTTGCTATCAAGCTATGTAGGAAAAAAATGAAGTTCTCTGCTCTTTCTAGGGCAGATGGAGAGAGGCAGAAGTTGAGATCCAAGGAGTGCAAAATTGTGAGATGTCATCTGAGGTAAGTGCTTTTTTGCAACCTAAACTAATGTTCCTGTGCTCTTGAAGACATTTTATGTGTCCCTCAATCCAATTGTCTCTTTACTCTTTTAACTAACACCCTGTTCAGTGATCCTATTTTAGACCTGCAAGTCTTCCTCTCTGTTATGCAGAGAACTGTAATGCAGCTCCAAAGGCCGAGCTTACAGCTTGATTTTTTAAAGATGCAATATTCTGTACTGAACTCCTCAGATTTTGGCAGAACTAGCCCAGTGGCTTTGTTTTGTGTCTGTGTAATTAGTCCACAGCAGTTGTTCAGCACAGTATTTTCCCAGTACTGGGATTTCATATTGCATTAGAAATGCACTTTGCAGTTGTTGGCAAGTAGCAGGGAGTCCTAAATGTGTATCTCCAGTCCAAGCTCACCTCGTAGAACATCCAAAGGCACTCCTAGGACGTTTAAATGCCACCACAGGAATACTACACTACCTTCTTCATTGCAGAGCCCCAATGTGTTATGTTCTGCGTATTGCCATGCTTGGTGTTCTAAAATGCTTGCAGTCATTTCCATCATCTGACATAGCCACAAGCCACAGGAACTACTAGATTAAGAAAAACAGAAAACAAAGACAGAGAATGAGAAAAGAAGAGAGAGAAGGGAAGAATTTGAAATCTAAGTGAAATAAATCAGGTATATTTATGTATTTTGGCAAAACAAGGTCCTGTGAATTTAAAATCTTACTAGACTTCTGAGTTGAGATCCTTTTGAAGTTATGTGTAAGAGATTAAAGCTAAGTTTTTTTAAGCTAAAGTGTAGATGTAAATGTAAAACAAAATAATGACATGTTAATTAATACTAATTATGTTAAATTGCATTAATGTTTGTAAGTATCCATTTCCAAAAGAGAAATAAACATATAGAAGCAACCATTTTCCTTTCAATGAAACTTAAAAAACAAATCAAAACAAATCAAAACAAAACAAAACAAAAAAAAGCCTCACTCAGTTAAAGAAAATAAAAGTGATGGAACGTTAGTGGTAGGGTTGTTTATATTCTATAGAATTTAAATGTAAACTCTTTACAGCAGGCAGTAGCCTAAGACATTTAGAGCTGATTTATCTTTTTTGTTGTTGTTTTTTTTGTTTATTTGTTTTTGAGATATACATATAGTTTAAGCATTGTCAGAAGACAAATTCTTTTTCCTGATTCCAGCTGAAGAATAGACATTTTGGTAAACTTTCTGTTACGGAATAAAATAAGGACAATTTTGTGATGAGTACTTTTTTCCTTTCTTTTCTTTTTCTTTTTTTTTTTTTTTCCTTTCTTTTTAATCCATTTCTATTTGTTTGAGGCTGGAACTAGTATACTGTTTTCCTTGAAGAAATGTTATTAACTAGAAACAGCGTGAGTACCCAACAATACTGTCTTGTATACCACTTTTGCATGTAAAAATGTGGCTGGTCACAGTAGCAAAACTTTGTAATAATTTTAAAATGACTATTTTCAACTAGATCTCATTACAGAATAATTAGCCAAATTATAAGATAGCTTTGTTTTCTGATTATTTTGATTTTCTAACAGACTTAATCCTTTTGTGTTTTGAAGCAATCATATATACATACATACATATACTCTGTTTTATTTGAACTCCCTTTATGATTGAAGATTTACCTATATCCTCCAAAATTCTTACTGTTGTGAAGAGAGCGGTGTGGGTGGGACTAAGGTTATCCTTGCAGTACTTGGAAATCCCAGCTTAATCTTAATTTTGGTAAGAGTTGGACCTAGAAACAAAAGAGAAAAATATGGAGAGAATGGAAGAATTAAGACATTGAATTACTTAAGGATTTACAAAAGTGTGAGTAAGAAAGAGAACTGATCACTCAGTTAAGTTAGCCACAGTACTTTGTAGATACGTAGTGGATTGTAGATATGTAGTGGATTTCAGTCACTGTCTCCTGAATCCTCATATAGAAACAGTCCACTGTTGTTCTATCCCACAGACCATTGTGCAGTGATGGTAACACTCAGACTGAGAGAACTGGAGTAGCAGATAAAAATCAGTGTGATTGAGGATGTGGTGGAAGTTACTGCAAGCTAAATATCTTATCTGTGTTCTTAGTGGCAGGCATGGATAATAGGCTGGCAAACATTCCCAAGGGAACTCTTAAGAGACTTAATTCCCTAGGCTACACTCAGTGGTAGGAACAGGAAGGTCAGGGAAGCTGGGATGGCACTATCTCCAGCTAATTCAATGGTTTGTCTGGCCTAGGTTGTATAAATTGGTGAGCCATCACACACTGCTTGTGTGCTGTACTAGAGTTGCTCCTTGTCCCGCTCCAATTATTGGAGCGAGGGGAGATTCTTTAATATATACCCAGAGTGAGATTAAGACACAAACGACGTCAAATGTTGTCCAACTAGTTTAATAGAAATTGTGGTCAGTGAGGGAGACGGGGATGGGAAAGCAGACAATAGTAAAAGATAGGAAGTAAGAGTGAGGGCTACATATAAAAAAGCAGGGACAGTCACCACCATGGATCCCACGCGGTTGTGTCGGTCTAGGAATATCTTCAGGCCCGTGTGCGAGTGAGGGAGCGAGGNCTCACAGGTAAATCCTAGCATTTCCTCCGTTGGAGGAGGTCTTCTTATCCTCCTTTTCAGCCAGCATGACATTCCTGGCCACCCAGGTATGTCACGTATCACACGAACGGGCATGGACGGTGCAAGCCCGGGTTTGCCCGTCTCCTTCGGTGGTTGCCTCCCTCAAGGCACCAGTCTGAAAGGCTGCTCGATGGCCGTTTAGCGGCTGCTTACCTCTCATTGATCCTGGTCTGCAAGCCTTGGGCAGCAGGCAGATGGGCAAACTTTGAGACAAAAGAGTTCTCACAGCAAGCTTTGAGACAAAAGATTCCAAAACAGTCTCTTACACTCCTGCAAACCGAAGACCTTGACCCACAGAATCTCCTAGCTAGACGTCTCAGTGTGGATATTGTGGGGTTTTTCATTTCCATATCTGTTGCTATTGACTTCATTAGTAATTGGTATACTCCCATTGGGAAGATAACCTGATTTGATCTTTTTGCCATGAAGCACTTAAATTATATTCAACTAAATTTAATTATCATCCTACAAAAATTTGGTTAATAATTTGATATCATAATTTGATCTTAACCTAGGAGACCTAAGAAGGGATGAAAGTAAATTTCTCTTTCATATGACTTTCTGAATCAAGAGCTGACTGCTTTAAAACCATTCAAAATGAGTGAGTGACTGGTCATGTTTTAATACACTATATGTATATATGTAGTCTTTTATTTGTTACAAAAATTCAATGCTGACTCTTTGATGTGGAATCATCTGGGCCATAGGTCATATGTTATTTTTTTCTTGAGTATTTCTTTTCTAAGATATATTCCTGCAGGTGTGAGAAGGTCTCTAAACCACAACAGTACTGTAGTATGGCTCAGAACAAAAATTGGTGATGCTCTTCTACCTAAATATTGACATTAGGATCACTTGCATTTCAGTTTACATTCATCAGGAAAAATCACTAAAACAGATGACACTTCAGAATGTATTGACGATCTCCTTAATAACAGCAGGCATAGTATGAGGCAATTTTATGACTCATTTCAACTACCATATCTGACAGAATAAGAAGAAGTTTGAAAATCTGGGTTTTATATCTCTAACAGTAAACTCCAACGTGCAGAAGTGCAGAAGCTACTGTCTAGAGAACTTGTTGCCCTTTGATTTAAAGCAGAAATTTTAAAAGCATATTGACAGCTTGTGAAAGCATTGAAAATTCGGCTTGGAGAGGTACACTGGAATCATGCCCATGTAGTTTATAGCTTTTATCTTCAGCAAGTTCATCCATACACTGTACTTGGGGGTCTTGAAAAACCATTATATTATATATATCTTAATAGTATATTAGTACTGTGAAGAACTGGGCAGAGATCTTAAATTTAAATTATTGTTTTAAAAATGACTAAAAATTTAAGCAAAGTGCACTATGAAATCTAGTGAAAAACTGTTGATGAAAATGAATTGTTTGGTGGCCTTTAAAAAAAATAGTCCTTTTATTTCATGGAAATAAGAACGTAAAGAACTGGAAAAGAATTGGTGAGGACTTATTCATAAGGAAGGGGATCTCATATGGTATCAGTTGGATTATGTCAATTTTGAGAGAAGCTATGCTAAAAATGTCCCAGTATGGAAAAGTCTTTTAGATATTTTCATCCTGGTAGGATTTCATGTTGAAAGTCTGATAGCACAAAAACATATAAATGACTCCTATTCTTCTCGCTGAATTTCTCAAAATATGTTACATTTCTGCTTGTGTAAACCATATTGTATACAAGAATGTTCTGTATTATAGATTTATTTTAATTTACAGGATGAAGTTTTTAACTGAAAAAAGCTGAAACAATGCCATATTTTGATGATAAGTGGTAAAATGAGGATTTCACTGTGGCTACTGCTGGCAACAATACATTTTTCTAGTTTAAACTAGGCTAGCAAGCCTCATTTATTAAGACTTAATATAACTAATTGAATAGACATATTAAAAAGGAAATCAAAGGCTTTTAAGGTCCCAGGTCCAAAGAAAATGATCTGGATTTGATTAATAGAGCTGACTTTCTTCGCTTACAGAAGCGATTTTTAAGGTACTGCCCCCAAGACCCCCCTGAGTTGCGTTATTTGGATTGTGCTGTGTGAGTCACAGAGTATGTTGATTTACAGGACCCAGGTCTTGCTGCCCTTGCAAAGTTACACTTTCATCTGCATCTGGTGCTTATCTGAGCTCAACTCATTCCCTGTATTTAAAACTTAGTTTGAGTCTCCGTGAGATTCAGTGTCAGTGCTATGCAGTTTTTCTCCTCACTGAGCTACCTCCAGGACCTTGGTAGACTGACAGCATTGTGCTACCCAAGATGTACATCTGAGGCAATTCGGAGAGACCAAAGCTGCACCTCTGGCCTGTTTTCGAGCCGTTGCTGGTCTTCTGTAGGCTGTGTCTTTTAAACCTGTATAGAGTTACATAAATATGGTAGCAGAGGCCTCCCTTGAACCTGTGTGCCATAGCTAGGAAAGTTATGAGAGAACAGGCAAACCTTTCCTACCACTAAAGAGCAATTTCCATCCTCATGTGAAAGTAACTGGGAAAAGCTCTCTTTCAGGTGTCCATTTCGATCTTAAGGATTCCTGCCACAAGAATAAACCAGGAGCCTTTCTGCTCCAATCTTTCTGTCCAAATGTCCTTGCTTTGTTAGAGTTAGTGTTGCTACTCTGAATTTACTCTGAAAATGGGTAGAATACAATACTCCTTTTTCTGCTCATGTTAATTTGTAATTGTGCCATGTTCTAGGCTGAGGTGTTGGCCATGCAGTTTACATTCTGTTTGTTAGCATATTGATAACAGCTATTTACTGAGTCTTGGAAAGAGTACATGTTTCACTGAGAAACTACAATCAGAGCAGCAGCATGAATATCAAATGGACATAATAGATCTTTGTTTAAAACTCCCACCAGAAATCTTAGGAATCTTAAATTATTTGGGTTATTAATTTACTTAATGAGTTTGCTGTTCTAATCTTGGGTCAACAAACATTTCTGTCTTGCAGCAAATACTCACGGCAGGATAATTGTTTTCAGCTCCTGAATTTTAATTAATCTTAACATGTATGCAAAATGAATCACTATTTTATACCATAAAAGGATGTATTTTGAAGTATTTTTGTTCTAATTCAAGCTATAGATGAAAGGAAAAGAGTATTCTTAAAGATCTATTTGATATTGATGCATTTAGGGGCATTTTTTTTCTTTTTCACAAATATGCGAACAATGATTTATGCACTGTGTTTTAGAGCATTTATAAATAATGACATGAGATGGGAATGACTTAAAAGGAGCAGCTGTTCAAACTCTTTAAGCTGTTAGAATGAATATGAACATAGATCTTGCTTGTAAAAAGGGATTCTGGGAGTTATAAAACTAGAGCTGTGTAAGCCTGGGACTACCTGCTCTTGTATCAGGTTCAGCAAACTGACAAGAAATCTGCCAGACTTGTCAAGTGCACTGTGCCTCAAAGGCAGTTAGAAAGCATGTTTTAATTGCTTACAAGAGTGCATGGGATTTTGAATTCATTAGGAAAGCAAGTATTCTTGCCGTAATGTAAAAGTGCCACTAAAAAAAAAGTGCTCTCTCTTCTCCCTTCTCCTCTTTCTCATTCTCTCTCACCTACACACATACAAACATAGAAATACAAATAATATATTCAAACCATAGCAAAGGATGCTATGGAAGGGAACATATAAAATGATAAAAGCATATTGTAGCCATCTTAGAAAACTGAAAAATTTTACATACATTATATCTTACTGTGTGTTGGAAATTAATGTTCATTTAAATATATGAATCGAAGGTACAAATGCTTGCCGTTCCTTGGCTTACATGGCGTAAGATAGGATTGCCAGCTCTGCTCTAGAACTCACCACCCCAGTGGAAGGGCCTCAGAGCATCATCTATACACAGAGTACTGCAGTGACAAACCCTTAAATTCTTGTACATGGAGATAAATAAGCAGCTGATAGTGGGTGCTATCAGTACCCAGCACTCCAACTCTATAAAACATCATCTACTGGAAGATGGTGAATACTGTCTCTGTTTTGTCACAGGCATTATGAACCCTTTCCTCGGTGTGTGTGAATACTTATAATACCTAGGAATTAATGCATATACCTGTAGCTGTACATATTTTTATGTGTGGAAATAGAGAGGCTAAATTTAGTCATCTAAATGAGTAAGTGAACTTGTGTGAACATAACAACAACACAAACAAGTTATTTACTAAAAGTTCCCATGTTCAACAGTTACATACACAATTACCTGTACCAGTGCTTGCGTAGATGCGAGTTTCATAGTATATCAGAATTATGAAAATTTAACATAAGAATCTAAATTAATCTCTTGAGGCATAAATCCATTTAGAGTTGAAGTTCAAGGGCTCATTTTGTTGTTCTTAATTTGTTGAGAAATTACGTTGGACTAAACAAATACATGAAAATATTAACTCATTTTAGACGTACTTCAGCTTTACAAGTAGTAATGCATGCAGTAATGTGCTAGAGTGTTAACATTTTTAGATGTATTACTAAACATGCTTCTGAAAGTGTTGTTGAATCTCCTCTGAAAGGTCCAGAACTTTGGAAGAGCTTCTTAGAATTGTTTCTAAAAAAATCTTCATGAAATCATAAGCTCTTTATAATATGTCTTTTGTGACCTGGAGCTGTCATGTGGGTAAATAACGTACTTTTCAGGTACAACTCCAAAAGAAATTGAATTAGGGAGAAATGAAGGGCCTTGGGACTCTAAAGGGGAATTATTGTTTGTGTCTGGATGCATTGGGTTAGTAAAACTAGTTCAGCTGGCAATTGGTATCCCTTTGCTCTGCTTTCACCCTGGAAAAAATTAATTATCTTGGCAAAAATCTGAGAATTCCATACTGAGAAAAAAGCCAGGGAACTCCATGAAAGTCAATAACAATTCTGCTTCTAGCATAATTTGTACCATCTTTCACCACAGCTAATTTCATCAGGTATAGGAGGAAAAATCAGCATATGTTATAAAATTTTATTGTGCAGATATCTACAGATGCATATTGTTGGTGTAATATGCCACCTGTAAATCCAGATCTTGACAGATGTACCTTGAATAATGCTTTTCCCAGGTGCCATACCTATGGCTTCTCTGATAATAATTAGCTATACAATATAAATAGAAATATTGATTAGAATAGTGGCATACAGAAATAACATATAAATAACTGTAAACTTGCCCTTTCCAGAATTTGGCTTCCTCGTTAGTGCAGAAATATTTTTCATGTTGCTGTCATTGCTAGAAGCTATTTCTTATTATGCACCAGCTCTCACCAGAAATTAGAGCTACAGAATCTTTACATGTTGCTCAGTTGCTTGGAAATTTGTATATTTTTCTCTACAGAAAATGACTTTGTAAGGTAGTTAGAAAACAACCAGTGCTTGAAGGATATAATTGGAGTATCACATGAATGTTCTATGAAAATCAAAATCTCTCTTTTTATTAGGTATGATTAGGGAAAGAACAGAAGCAGAGTTTTATGTAACAAAAAAAAAACTAGAAAATGTCAGTTGAAATATGAAAGTAGAAGTGATTTACTTATGACAGACATTACATTTGAAGAGCTTGTTTATTTCTATCTGTATGTAAAAATACACATTTTTAGATGCAGTTGTAAGAAATTTTATTAAAACTTTTCTTAAAATAGCTGAATCTCCTTATATACATATTATATGTTGCTATACTTTGGCAAGGGTTTAGAATGATGGGCTTTACGAATGATTTTGTATTACTTTACCCTGTAATATATGAAAAAGGAAAATGACTTTATGAGTGTTGAACCACAGCTTTAATTTATCATTAAAGTTTCAAATAAGGCACTATAAAGTCAGAACTGGAGCACAGGTTGAGCTGCAAAATAAGGGTATGATCAAATTTACGTCAGGAAATGAAATGATGTATTCCTGATGAGACTTCTCTGAAAACTGCTTTAAAAGGGGGAAAAAAAAAAAAA
>WBMW01004848.1:7127-33736 GCA_013396635.1 Penelope pileata | reverse complement strand
AAAAAAAAAAAAAGCAGCCTTCTTTCTGGTGAAAACAAGCTATGGAAGCTATGGAGACATGGAAATCCCTCCTTCCCAGCCAAAACAAATTTTCCTTGATGTATCTGAGATTTTGAATTGCTTGTTCATCTGTGGAGTCAGTAACCTACAGCTCATTCCTGTCCTCAATGAGAACAGTAAGAGTTTGTCCTGGCTTGTAATATCCTGGGATGAAGGCTAGGGTATATTTCTTTTCATATGCACTGTTTTTTGAAGTAGCTGAATATATATCCTTTATATTTTTACTCTTATGGAAAAAAGGAATGATAAGTGACACAGAGAGCAAAATAGCAATGGAGCAGATTTAAAAGCTATCAAACAAGTCATTTAATTGGGATACATTTTGTACAAATTAACATTAAAAATCCATCAGTGCTGTTATCTGTGTAAACTCTTTGGTTATAGTTCTGGTACTCTGATTTTAATTGTACAGACCTTTAGACTGTTTAAAGAAGGGTAACATATGATCTTTTCTTAATATGGAGGGATACAGAAACACAAGGTGCACCAGTAACTGCACTGAAAATAAGTTTGTAATGTTGTAGCTCAGAGGGACTTTTCTTAAGGTTATTCCTTTGCCTTTAAACTGAAGCTTTGATCCAGTGAGGATTTGCACCCCACAGGGATGTTGATTTTCTGGTAATTGAAGTACAAAATGTTGAAACGTCTATGCTCCATAGCTTAAGCAAATCCTATTCACCCTGTATTATTTTTCCAAAGTAAATTGTTTGCCTGCTGGAGCATGGGTGGAAAAGGCAAGAAGTCAGGGCATAAAAGCAGCAGAAAGCAGAAGAGGTGAAACTTAAAGTGCTAAGAAATTACTAGAGTGAAAACTATTCTTATAGAAAAAGTTTCTTTTATATTGTGGGCTATTCTAGCCTCCTTGATCCTAATTGAAGAACACTTAATTGTTTCACTACTCCCACATCACCTATTGCTTGTAGGTTCAGATATACAGGTTACTTTTGAAGGAAGTAATTTCATCTCCAAGAAATATGTATCCCCTGCACCTTCAGTTGAATTCTGTGACATCACGCCTCAAATGGCCTGACTGATAGCATATTTGCAATTTTCAGGTACGAGTTTATTCTCATTAGAACTGTAGGCATTTTGAAAATGTGCTTACTGAAGCCTACAGTTGGGATTTCAAGGGAAAATAAATGTCTTGAGAAGTCCAGTGGTATTCTGTAGGAATATAGTCCCTATGTGTTTTCAAAAATCTGCACATCAAATTTTCAGCATTAGACACCACAACTACCAAGTTAAAATAAATAAATTGTAAATACAAGAAAAAGAACTGCAAAACTTGAAAAAAGTGACAATAAATGACATGATTTCTTAAACTAATTTTGTTTGTATTTTATTGTGTTTTTAATGCCCATGTATCTGTGTTTCCAACATATCTGCTCACAATGCTTAATTGATATTTTTATGATTTTTAAATCTATATTTGAAGTTCATTTTAGGAAATTACATTCTACTCAGACTAAACAAGATAAATGTAATTAAAAAGGATCAGTCACAGAAAAGTGTATTTTGTACAGTGCTTAGGAACTAAAGGAAAACAAAAAAAAAAGAAGTTGCTAACTCTTAGACAGGTGGTAATGCACAGTGTACATTTAATGGACTGTGGTGCAAAGGGTTTCACCCTTTTTTTACAAGGTATTGGCATTAAATAAGTCAAAACTAGCCTTTGCGTAAACTGTCTATTCTGTCCTTAAGAATGTCATCAATTCTAATAATTTTCCCCATTTAAGTGAGGGAGTCACCCAAATTAATCCCTAAGATAAGATTCCTTTTTACAAGCACTTTGATGCTGTTATTTTTACAGAAAAATTTGCCAAAAATGCATTTTGTATTGATTATTTGTAATGATGTTTTCAAACCAAACAAAAAGGTGCTGCTATAATATGCCTGGTTTTCTCAAAAATGATCCAATTAGGATTCAAATGAAGGGTTACTCAAATAAAAAGCACGTGTTCATGTTTGTGATGCTGAAATGGAGTCCCTTCTCCATTGTGAGATTTTATGTTCTTCAAGACTATTTCATCTGCTTCATTTGTCGTATTAATTTAGATTTTTCCTTTCCTGATTTATGTTCATGATTTAGTACATGACAAAGTATATGACAAAAGAATCTAAATGGTTCTGAAGCTTTTCAATTTCTGTGTGTTAGGTTTATATTTAAGTGTGGGTGTGTAAAGAAATTTACAGAAGGTCTCATCTATCATTCAAGAGGTATTTAAGCTTTGTCTTCAGAAGCCAGCAGCATGGCTCTCACTTTCATTTTAGTTATAAAAGCTTCTTAAGTTCTGAGAAACATTCAGACTTTCAAGTTCTGGCACATGAGTCAGATTCAACCATTCAAGCCTTTTGACAGAGCTCAGATGCATTTGTCTTCTTTTTATTTCAAAGCAAAATTGAACAATTAAATCTGATCTCCTCTAATATATTGCACATGATTTGATACAGTTGGATAAGTTTTAAACATCCCAGATTGCACATCTTTCACATTTCTGGATATTGGCTTCCTCAGCCCCATGAACATCTTAATTTGCAACATTTTGGTTTATCATTTTGTAGGGTCTGGATAAGAGTAATTGACTCCCAGGGTTTCAGTTTCAGTCCTGACATTACTCTGCCTCCATTGCTGAAGTGAGAGCAGTTTTCCAAAGGAAAGCTGTCTCTGGTTGAAGCCTCTTTCTCTTCTATCACATCCGTTGTCTCTGTGTGACAACAATTAAAACCTCTTCAGATACTGTGCTCTTAAATATTGGGGCATTTTAATGAATACTTTTACTACACTAAGGGGATGTCTCATATTTATCAAGATTATGCCCAACCCCCATTAGCCAAATACATTTCATTTAGATCTTTGAGAGAAGACAAGCAGGTAATATTTAAGATGTATTTCTGTCTTTGCATTTTCCCATATCTATATGGTTACCATTTCTGAATACTATTGGAGTGCTCCACAGTTTTTCCTACAAAATCTCTGACAATACACTAAACTATGAGATATGCTCATATGGATCTTTTTCTATCAGGTATCAGATTTACCTTATCTCTAATACTGCACAGAGATTATTTTGAAAATTCCTTGATTTTCTCCTGCATATCTCAAAGGTATGCCAGCCTCTTTAGCTCTGTGCAGAGCAACTGTAATACCATTAACCCTCCAGAATCCTTGGACAATACGTTGTGAATGATATGAATGCAAAATGTATGAAAAGTATGAATTCAGTAGAGAAATTTATTTGATTATGTTAAAAGCATTTATTTTAGCGAAAAAGGTCTGTCAGTTTAAATTAATACAAGACTGCTCTGAAAATAATGCCTCCTCAGTAGAGGCTGAAACTTCCAACCAATATTCCATTACATTTTGTTGCTGTGCAACAGCAGAGGAGCAGCCTGACCAAATGGTGTCTGACATGGAAGTGCTCATTAAGCAAAGGGTTGGAACTGAATTCCTTTGTGCAGAAAACATTACACCCATTGACATTCATCAACACTTGCTGAAAGTTTATGGAGATAAAATAGTGGATGTGAGCACAGTGAGGTGGTGAGTTATGCATTTCTGTAGTGGCAACAATGATGTGAAAGACAAGCCATGTTCTGGGCAGTCATAGATTTTTACGATCATGGCATGCAGGCTCTTGTTCATCACTGGTGAAAATGCATAGCTAATGGTGATGACTATGTTGAAAAAGGATGTTTTGTAGCTGAGAATTTGCTCTATCTATAGCATTATTGTGCTCTTCGTATCTTCTGTAGTTTCCATGGAGATAAAACAGGAGGCATCACTTTCAGAGCGGCCTATGTGTATATTATTTTGCATCTATTTCAAATTTTTATTACATTTATTTTAAAAAGATATCTTGCTGCTTGTTTTCTTCACGTTTTGAGATTAAGGTGCACTGATCTACAATACTTTTCTGTACAGAAGTATAAATACTGTCATTAAGCTGGAACAAAATGTATCCCATCTATGTATTATTAAGTGAAGCCACTGATTAAACATCCATTTATTTTGAGGCTTATGATGTGTGTCTAATGTGGTTCCTCCACCTCCTCCATTACCTTTAAAATGACATTTTATTTTGGATGCCTATGATTTAGGAAGAAATATCTTAGCGTTTAATAATTAATTTTAAAATGTTAATGCAAACACATCATAGCATAATACCAGATGCTGTAACAAACATTCAATGAACAACAAAGTTCCTTAATCACCAGGAAGTGACTGAGAGAATCTTGACAGCCCAGGCTGTCAAGCAAATTAGAAAAAAAATTCTAATCACTGCAACATCAAGAATTTAGAACAGCTTTCCAGTAATACTTTTGCAAGCAATATTAACATTAAGGTGGTCCTGATGCTATGTATGAGAAGAATTTCCTGACTGATTCACTATGATTTGACTCTTTCTAGACTATACTTTTTCTTCAGCCTCTTTTGCCAAATACACAATGTTTAAGCAGTGAAAGTTGTAATGTCTAAACTCACGTTCTCCAAAATAGTTTATTTCCACAGACAATATAAACTACTTCTTTGGCAGGAAAGATCAACACAAAAAGGAAGTGCTTTGCCAGTGCAAATTGTTACAGTACTGATATTGAACACCTGACTACGTATCCATGCTCAGTTGCAGTTTCTGGGTAGGTTGAAAGAATGTTAGAAGACAGGAAGACAACTCATCATTAAAGGTTTAATGAATCCCAAGTCAAACTAATTTGGATTATATTTGAGTTCCATGGGCTTTCCAAGGTTCCATAATCACAGACATTCTGTATGGAGTTCTGAGGGAATTAAACATTATGTGTAGAATTGACTGTTCTCTGTGTCCTCATCATGTGCCATTGTAATCCTATACAGAGGTCAGGCTTCAAAGGGGTATCGTTAAACAGGTCAGATAATTTTTAGCCAATTTTTGAAAGATATTTATTTGTCATTGGGATTGAATTTCCCTAAATTGCTCTGGTGTCCCAAGAATTCATATTCAAGTGACATCTCTAGTTCTGTTTCTTTCCTGATGCCAATTACATATTTGAAAGGACCCAATTCCCTTCTGGTGTATAAGTTTTTTCTGCGCCAGATTAAATTCTTAAGTTGTTGTAAATTGATTCTAGAGGTGGAGAGGGAGATTTGTGCACAACATAGTAGCTTGCTTTATGTGCTTATAGTTGGAATGCCATTTTAAGCAGAGAATATAGGGTTATTACATGGTTAGATTGTGTTTGTTTGTTTATTTCTTCCCCCAGCTAAATTGATTAATGAAAGACAGTTCTAGTATTAGCTCTGTTTTTTTCTAGGTCAAAAGTTATCTTTTGCATGTGTGAATCAAATTGAGCATGTATTTAACTCTGAGTTACAATAAACTTCTTCTAACCTCAGCAATGTCTTTTGTTTTCACGCAGCTATAAATTGAGTGTAATCCCACTTAAATGAATACAATTCTGTGATATTTCACTCACAGAAAAAAGACACAAATATGTTTTGGCTGGAGATCAGACAACGATTGTCAGTTGCTGTTGTACTTTGGTTTAGATCAAGCCAATTAGATGCAATCAGTGTGTTGATACTGAGGGATCCCTAGGTTCATAAAATTTTCTGTAAGGTCTCAGATACTTTGGGTTTTCAGTTGCCCAGATATTACTATCTAGTGCTATTTGTGATGCCTAGGGGTATTTAACCTGGAATCCAACTGCTGGTTGAGACTCCCAAAGGTACAATGTCATATCTGTAGCCTCACCTGGATGTCTCAGATCTCCTTGTTATTCTTAAAAAAAATTAAAAAATGTAGACGAGAACATGTGTGAGAAACAGCATCAGGACATGTACCCGTATCTGGTGACATTCTACATTAGATTAAAAAAAAAGAGAAA
Source organism: Penelope pileata (assembly GCA_013396635.1). Lineage (NCBI taxonomy): Eukaryota > Metazoa > Chordata > Aves > Galliformes > Cracidae > Penelope > Penelope pileata. The sequence continues at coordinate 27,814 of WBMW01004848.1, read as the reverse complement.
GAAAAAAGAAAGCCAAATTAAAATCTGCTTTGGCGTGAACACAACACAGTAACAAAAATAAGCTACAGTTTAGAAAGTATTTTATATTTTCATTAGTACCCTATGAACTGGGAAACAGCTGTTGTTTAGACTTCAAGAAGTTTTAAAATAGCCATTTAAGATATATGGATGGAGATGGTTTGCAAGTAGTTTGAGCAATAGCTCAATTGAACATCAATTCAATATGATTTTTTCCCTGAATGTGCTATTCCATCTCCTAATGTTTCTATTTCCTTTGGCTGTTTCCATACTAGGAGAAGTTTAGTGCTTCTTTTGGGAACAATGAGACGAATGAAAGATCCCAAGCCTCCTGACTGTTCTTGTGGTGTTCTGATCAGTAGGGCAGTGTTTTACTTGGACTCCCATGCTTCTACATTGTTATAGGAAACAGCTGTTTACAAATCCATACTCTAAATTCATTCTCACACAGGAAGCCAGACTCGGTTCTCCATGGTTTGGTGGCCAATGTGATTTAAGACAGATTTAAGCTCACATGAGCATGAGTTGGGCGTCTAGCAGTATGTAGTTGTCCTTGTGCATGGCAGTCTCAGGAGAATTATGTCATCTGACTTTTTACTTTTTTTTTCTGCTGAGATTCTTAGCATTTTCTTAGGGTCTCTTCTCCATGTTAAGAAACTCTACAACTATAAGTAATTTATGGGTAAACAGCATTTCCTGGCTAATGCACACAGTAGGTGTCTGGGACTAAGGTGCATTAGCATGTTCATCACTCTTGTTGCAGACATCTGACAAGACTGCTAGGCAGTCACATTCAGGTTGCATTGCTCCTTCCCAAGGGCTGAACCTAGTCATGCTGTTTCTTTTTCTTCCTCAGGTTATTTTTAAATGAATTTTCATCTTAATGATTTTCTATTCAACCCCTGAGTACCAGTAGCACTGACAATACTAACTAGTAACGCTACTAATATCAACTGGTAGTACTATTTAGTAGTACTATATTTGCCTTTATATTTCTCATCTTGCATGGCTTTCATTTACAAACTTTATTGCAGGTTTTTTTTCATTGTTTTTTTTTGTTTGTTTGTTTGTTTTTTAAGAAAAGCTAAATGAAAGTCACATTGTCATGCCGCATAAAGCTGGAGTGTGAGTCACACAGCAAACTACCAGCACTTTCAGTGTCTGTCGACAAGATTCAACCCACCAAACTTTAGTCATCTAATGGCAAAGGTCGTTTGGATGGCGGGGGAAGACACCCTCCTGAAATGAATTAATCCTGCCTTAAGATAGTTTTCGAAGTGAGGTGGTGTGAATCAACTTAGAGGGTGTAAGTTACTGTTTTGGACCAAAGATCAGTGTGGTTTGGAGGAGGGATATTGGAGATGAATATCACCCTATATGATCAAACAGATTTTGTTTTAATGATACAGAAATGGGATTCCAGGAAACTGCAAACAGCTATGTTACTAGCTGTGATCACTTGAAAGGGAGGAACATATAAAAGCTTTTATATGAAGTCACCAAGAAACCAGCTTTCAATTTAATGTGAATATATTTTTTGCCCTTTTTTCTCCTGTCTAGGGATCCGCCTTTTTTAAAAGACTTATCAGAAATAGTGAACAAATAGCTTGCTTAATCTCTGCTCATTTAAATAGGTTCAGGAAATCATAGGCCAATAATTTCTCTGAATATAAATGTGGATGATGAAATGAGAACAACACATGAAGAATTAAATCAATAGACTGAAAAAGTATTTGGATGCCATCTCATCTACTCCAAAGAGCTAACTGAATCAAAAGGAGCTCTACAAAGATTTAAAAAGTTGTTCAATAGATTTTATTTAAAATTAAGAACTAATTTAGTGAGCCGGATTAAAAGGACTTCTTTGCAAATAGATGTCATTCACTTCTCAAAATTGGATTTATTTGCAGGTGATGGCTAATTAAAAGTAAAGAATGGCTCTTTGCACTGCAGGCCAAAAAAGAAAAAAATACTCTAATCCATATTCAAAACCAAATTACTCGTGACAACAGCACACAGAGTTAAACCACTGTGTGACAGTGCTGCAGTACACCCTGTCCTATAGAGAGCCGAGTTCAAGATGAAACAGGAATTTTGCTTTGTAGACTGATGGAGGCTGGGAGACTGTTGAGATCTAATGAAAACATTTTCCTCTGGGAGTTTTCTGTTCATGTGCAGATATCTAAGACCCACTGTGAGTTAATTCAGAGTGGCATGAAGCAGTAACTTCATGTACACAGAGACTTTCTTCTGCTTGGTGAGCTCTGGTGACAGATCATTGTAAAGGAGGTATCACCTCACTACATTATGGGATGTAACAAAAGCTTTTTTTAAGAAAGAGCATAATTGCATATACATCTGATCTAAAGGGAAAAAAAGGAAGAAATACGTGAAAAGCATTTTGAAAGGAAAAAAATCCCCATTTAGCACAGTAATACACATTTCTCATTTTTTTTGAACTGCGGAATATACATACAACGGTCATAGAATCATAGATTATCTTGGATAGGAAGAAACCTGGATGGATCATTGAGTCCAACTTCTGGCCCTACAGAGGACCACCCAAAATTCAAACACTATATCTGAGAGCATTGTCCAAATGTTTCCTGATCTCTGGCAGGCTTGGTATTATGACCATTGCCCTGGGGAGCCTGTTGCAGTGCCCAATCAATCACCCTGTCAGTGAAAAATCTGTTTTTTCTGATCACTGAGCACCACACAGTCTTTTGCTCATCCCTCCGTTTGGTGAGTTGAGGGAGAGAATTAAAAAAAAAAAGAAAAAGAAAAGTAGAACTTGTGACTTGAGATAAAAATGATTTACTAAGACAGAAAAGGAAGAGAAAAAGCAAGATAATAGTAATGTTAATAGTATACATATATGCACAAAACAGATGATGGACAAACGATTCCTCATCACCCACCAACTGATATCCAGCTAGTCTCCAAGCAGAAGCTGCCCACCCAGCCAACTCCCTGCTGTTTTTCAACTTTTTTTCACATGATGTCATATGGTATGGAATATTCCTATGGCCAGTTTAGGTCAGCTGTTCTGCCTCTATCTCCTCCCAACTACTTGTGCCCCCCAGCTCCCCTCACTGGCAGGACGGTACGAGAAGCTGAGAAACTGAAACGTCCTTGTCTCTGTACAGAACTACTCAGCAACAACTAAAACATTGGTGTGTTATCAACATTATTTTCCACCTAAAGCCAAAACATAACATTTCACCAGGCACTATGAAGGAAAAATAACTGTCCCAGCTGGCCCCAGGGCAGTCTTGTAAAGTCTGATTCCCAATACCATTCCATGACAGTCTGTCTGGAAGAGTAAAGAGGAAATGAGAGATATGCTAAACAAGAGTGCTAAACTAAGTTGTTATGAAGCAGAGATTTACATTTATTTTATTACATTTGTCAAAACTTCCTCTCCCAGGTGTATAGTGGTGTCAGTGATTAGATAGACGGTTAGTAACTGTAGGATTGTTCTGAAGTTGATGAAGGAGATAAAGATTACAAATTTAAACTATATTAAAACTGTATATTTTCAGGAATCTGTTTGTGGTAATAGGTATTCCCTTGTTGACAAGTTGACTTAACTGAGAAAAGAAAAAAATGTGGTGTTGTGTAATAGAACAGTTTAGACACAGTCATATGTCACAATAGCATAAATCAGTGTGAATCTATGAAATTAAAATCAGATTCAATCTCTCTTCTTAGTCCATGGATGACACAACCAAAATGGGAGAAGAATTTGAACTATAGTTTTTATTTATAAGCATATTTCAAAGTGGCTTAGTATTTCTGAAACCAATTGGCTTAGTATTACTGAAACAGCAGAAAAACTGTTTATTTATCCCCTGAACCAGTACAAACCCAAGATATTTAGAATATGTTTTGAAAATGAGATTTTCAAAATAGTCCTCTTGATTTCCTCTTTAACAGAATAAAACAGAAATTATGATTATGACACACATATCATTCAGAAGCCATTTTTTTCCAGAGATTCTAGATAGAGGAGATACAATTAAATCATGATGAACAATCTTAGTTCCCAGTTAGGGACACTCAACTATCTGAAAATTAATGGTTTTATCTTGAAACACTGTATTTAAAATGCAAATAAGACTCTGGAAATAAGAACCAAACTTCAACTAAAGCAAACCTCTGCAAAACACACACACACAAATAGCAATACATTTGAGGCATCTAAGCTTCCTTACTCCTTTAAGAAGAGGGCTAATTTGTGAAAATGTGTGTTGATTCAAGTTTGTCACTGGTTGTCACGGAATTGCTTCTCATCGCCAGAGACTGTATATATCCTTAACTACTTATCATTCCACTCTAGGCCCCAAAAGAGAGCAAATCGTCCTTACATAGAATAAATAAATCTTTCATCTTTACCCTGCCATATTCAGCACTGCAATTATATAGCACTTCAACCAAATATAGTAAATGTGAGCAGCCTGTGTCCGTAGCACTATCTAAGTCAGAAGAAAAAAGTAAGTTTCCTCCTTATGGAGAAAAAAGACAAAAAAAGAGATAATAAGCAACCTAATAGAGGCTTGGATTGCAATTTATCTTGAAGAAATAATTTCCCTACTACAACGTTAGTGCATACAACTGCATACGTTACCTGGAACAAAACAGTTGAGTGTCCATTATCTGTTTTTGCAAATTTATCTGCTTCAAGTAAACATACTTTTATTCAAGATTCAGAATCACAGAATCCTCAGAGTTGGAAGGGACCCTTAAAGGTCATCTAGTGCAACTCCCCTGTAATGAACAGAGACATCTACAGCTAGATCAGGTTGCTCAAAGCCTGGTCCAGCCAGGCCTTGAGTGTCTCCAGGGGTGGGGCTTTCATCACATCTCTGGGCAACTTGTTCCAGTGCTTCACCACGCTTACTTTAAAAAAGATTTTCCTTATAATCAATCTAAATCTCTCCTCTTTTAATTTGAAACCATTTCCCCTTGTTCTATCACCACAGACCCTGCTAAAGAATCCGTCCCCTTCTTTCATGTAGCCCCCCTTTATCTATCAGAGCTCTCCGGAGTAACTCTGCTATTGACAAGATCTAAGAATTCTTCCACTGTGGGGTTTTCTTTCATCAGCTTTGTCTGAGTGTAAGAAAGTTTGGGATCTGGATAAGATACAGCAGAAGTATTTGATATAGGGGTAGCTCCTAATCCTTAATATGAACAAGGCATTTTGGCAGGTTATAGCAGACAGTCTATTCTGATAGTGAGAATCTCCTACAGCAAATGACCTTGTACACTGACAATATGTTTTACCTGAAGTTTTTACACTCAAGTCTTCAATCTTTCTAGGTCCAAAGAATATTGTTACTAAAATCAATGAGACTAGCAAAGTGCATCAAGAGAACCATGGAATTAAATATCATACTGTACTAGTGATAAGATGGCTGATCAGAATGTGCTGTAAGATATTTTTTCTATGTATTCTTATTCAAGGATTTTTTTATTCTCTTATATGAGTTGTAAGAAAGAAGAGTTAACACATGCAAACACCCGTCACTTACTTCCTCTTCATGAGTCTCTGTTTGCCCTGATGTAACTTGATTCTCTCAAGTTACAACCACATTTTCAGTAGATCAATGAATTTCTTTGAGAAAGAAACCTCACTACAGCTGTACTTATGTCTATTATGTTTTATCATGATTGGTTTACAAGTGCAAATGCTCATAGTGATGATAAAAGAAACAGAATCAAAAGAGAAAAAGAATGACTATTTGTAACTTCAAGAGCTGCATGACCTTGAAAATAGATCACAAAGGATCTGAAAATATGGTGCAACATAGAAATGATTTAAAATACTCTTAAAAGAAACAGCTGTAGCAAGATGAGAAGAAAACAGATAATTGACACCAGATGTCCCTCTCAGACAGTGATGAAAGAGTAATTACAGAGGGGAAGATAGCATCCTGCAGGGAGCAGATGAGCTTTACCAGCAGCTCTACAAGGGTGCACAGAGAAACATGACAAGTTTCACCACCTCCTATGACATAAAAAGGGGCATGAAGAAAAATTCTTGCCTTACACACTCAAAAAGAAGATAGAGAAAGTCATGAAGACTTTAAAAGGAAAAATGTCTGGGACAGATGGCATCCCTAGTGATATCATAAAAGTTGGAGGGAACCCAGTAACCCAACCAGAACAGCTAATCAACTTGAACTGCGATGGATGAAGTGTCAAAGGGCTGGAATTATGCTATAATCACTCTTCTGCATTGTAAAAATGCTGAAGGCACTAAGAGACGTATAGCCTTCTTATAGACTTCCAGACATTTCCTATGTTGTTGAGCACATTAGCTGAGCTGTTGACTATTGTAATATCTACGGTTCAACTACCCAAAAATAGAAAAAAAAAATTATAAAATGTGTCTCCTGTTGACGTAATAAACTACTAAAAGCACATCATCTCATGAGATAAATAATGACCCTCTATCTATATGCCTAGCTAATTAAATAACAATTTGTGAGAAAAAAAATTCTCCCAAACCAAACCCTAAAAGAAACCCCACACCACTCTACGTGCACTCCCTAGGGAGAGGATGAACTGCATGTGACAGATGTTATGACTAACATCTGAATCAAAGTGCTTAAAGCTCTGCTGGGAAGCAGTTACATTACAATGATGAGGGTGTCTTGAGAATCTGTGCAAATTATAAGCAAAAAGTAACTCCTGAATATATCTATACATCCTTTCTAAATAAATGTTAGTATTGCTAAGTAAGTTTTCAATCTGTGATTGACATTTTCCCAAATTTGTATCTATTTTTTCCTTTAGTATTTTTAAAGTGACTTCAGACACTGATCAGATTTGTTCAGGACTTAAATCAAGATATTGAATTGCTAGTCACTTAATAATATAGATCTCTAATAAACTAATATGTATTTAAGAGTTGCTGAACAATATTACTCTTCTTGATTATATGTCTATAACTTGAATTATACTGCAGAAACATACTTTCAAATGACCTTTTAAGTTTGTTTTATTTTATTTTCTTAACTTGATTATCATTTGTTAATGCTGTATTAGTCCAACAAAACAAAAACCGTAATTAGTTTTGAAGATTTTCATGACAATAAAGCTCTTCTGTTTCCTTGGGAATGTTTTAATTGATTTTATTTTTTCTTAATCAACTAATGTGGACTGGAACACAGAAAGGTGAAAGCCTGTTAGAGCTTTTCGTTTCACTATCAAAATAATTCCCGAGAAACTCTGAGTAGATAGCTCTTTTTTTACATTATATTTCTAGGGTACTGTTTGGTAGGAATATTCATTCATACAATAATGAATGAAGAGTTTAATCAAAACTTCTTGTTAACTTTCTAATAGGTTAGAAACTTGGGATATTTCTCTTCAAGAGTCAATGGAAACATTACTAAATGACCTGAAGGAATGTTTCAATTTTTACTAATATGAGAGTTAAATTTTGTGCTTTTGCAAAAGAGTGAAAAAATCCAGGGAGGAGTGTCTGTAGTTCATTACATACCTACACAGGTGTACATATTGAAATGTTCCTCTCTACCTGCTTAAGATGTTCCCATAAGATAAAGCTGAACATTGGGAAGAAATGTTCCTTTTTTGTATTTAAGATTTTCCTTTGAAATTAGGTTTAACACCGACTAAGACAACATAATGGAAAATACCAAAAAGAACCAACAGGTTAGTGATGAATTATGATTTGTAATTAGAAATCAGCGTTGGGATAGGCTGTGTACTTGGAGTACCCAGCCAATGGGGAAACAGGAGAGGGACTAAGCAATGGGAAAATAAGGTATTAAATATGATGTATTCATTCCATAGGTGTGCTCCTGCTTACAGGATGCCCACCATTGCAATAGTGAATTAAAACTTCTTCACCAGAGATCCTGTCTCTGAAAAATTGAGATTTTTCTCACACTGATATTGCATTTATGATTTAATATGAAAGTGTTGGATTCAGAAATAAATCTTCATGGGTTGAAAAGAGTCTTATCATTATAAATAGTATCTTTGTTGATAGATCAAGGCATAATGAAAATTGTGTCTATTCTCTGAGCTCTGGATCAAAGCCATGGTGAAGTGCATTGGTTCTCATTATCTATTCTTTTTAAAAAGTGTTGATAAAATAGCTTGAATGTTAGTTTAATATTTGTGCTTCCTTGAAAACATGTACCAATATGGACAAAAACATTTACACACTCAAGAAGAGGTTTATAATATGGATGTATTTATGGTTCCCAGCAGTGGAATTTTCAGAGGGAAAATTAAAAACCTTCAAAAACTGTTTGCAATGAGGGCATGAATGTTTCAGATAGGGAGCTCACACTCTTCAAATTTCTCTGGACATGGATTTTAAATAAGCAGGTTTCAACTCTTGAATAGTGCCATTGAGTGTACTCCATCAAGACAACTGGCAGTCCAAACAAAGAACTTTATCAAACACATGTGAGATGGTAATTATGCAACTGTCATTAGTCAAATCAGCAGCTGCTAGAAGAAAACTAAGTGACAGATGGAAACATTCTTTATATTTTCCTTCCTCCTCTTCCATTTCCCTCCCTCTCTCTGCCTGGATGAGACCCTTTTTTAAAACTGGAACTGCCTAAGAAAATTAAAATTATTAAAATATTAAAGACTATTAAAAATAAAGGTGAATCACTTTATTTTAATTTGTTTTGAGCTTTGAGAATATGTGCAAAATAGGTAAGTAATGAACAACATTGCCCTCTCATGGACTCTGTTTTGCTCTGTCAAGATTAAATATGCACAAAATAATTTCAGTTCTTGTTTTGTGAGGAGAAAGACAAAACTACTTGAAGAAATAGAGCTGAGTTACATCTTTTGGAACAGATTAATTTGATTTTATGAAAGGGATTGAAACCTACCTGAAATAAAAACTCCTCTTAAGTGGTTGCCTTAGATAGGTTCTAATGCATATTTCTTTTTAAGGATGCAACTTATGTTTTTGTGAAGCCATAAGATTTCAATGAAATCAATTCTATTTAAGAAAACATTTGCATGTTGCACCAGACCCAGGCCTCATAATAACATTAGCTTTCTCTTAGTTATCACAAGAGGTGGGCAAAATCATGAGAGCAGACTAAATCAGTGTCAGAAAGTCATAACAAAATTAAAACAAACCTTTTCAAAATTTGTTGTTTCAATAAGGTCTGAAACAGAAATAACAAAATAGTTTAATAATCGCTGTTCTTGGTATACTGTTGACCAATCAGAACTGTGAAATATCAGATTTCCAAGAATCCAAAGAAAGAACTTCAGAACAGTTTAGGAACTTTGTATCATTTTAGCCCTTTTCCAAAACCAGTAATTTGTACATGGGATCCAACAGATTTTGAAAATTGGGCTATACCAAAACTAAAAGCTCAAAGTGTTAATAATGAGCATTGAATCCCAGTATTCAAACTTGAGGTTCCTCCTATTATAAAAATCAGTATCAACAGTGACTATCGGTATGAAATAGATTTCTGGCTTTCTCTCTTTCTTCTGCATTTGTGTACCCACTCACAAACCATAAAATTAAAAGATACAAAAAATTGAGAGATACATTAATTGCTTTTCTGTTATTCATATGGTCATAAAACTACAATCACAGGAAGAAATAAATGGTGCTCAACAGAAATAATAAATAGCTAAGTAAATAATACTTAGATGAAAACTATACGATGGGAATAATTTACTTTTTGATTCAAAGAGTAATGGTAATTGGTTTACATGCAACACATTGAAACAGAATAGGGTGATCAAGCTAACTTACCACTGAAGTCAGCCTTGCCATTTCCAGCATTTCTAACTTTGACTCAGTGGATTAAGTTTGCAGTGAAATTCCACCCTCATTGAAGTTCATGGCAAAATTCCCATTGATTTCAGTAGGTAAGTATTTCTTCATACCGTTTAGCAAGGATGTTTTGAGAACAGTCACTGTTAAAAAGGTATAAATAAATCCAATTCATATTTCTCCTCCACCACCATCTTTTTTCCCCTTCATTTTAATGTCCAACACATATTGCAGTCCAAAACCAGCAAGCCAAAGACTGTCTCGGAAGAAATAACGAAATATTTACCTTTTTTATATTATACATGTATGGAAAAATTGTGAGCCACACAGAGAAGAGGTGAATTGCATGAGAAAGGTAAAATAGATTCAATTTTCCATGTTGGTGATCTGCGGAAATGTTTAAATACTGGCTATTTTCAAGGGTCTCATTTTGAATTTTCATTTTGGTTTGTCAATTTTATCATGTACATCCTTATTCTCAAAAGTTAGATTTCCATGATAGTAATTCTTTGCACAAAATCATATAATAAAATCTGTATACAGGTGAGTTCTTTATATATCTCCTATGGGTAGATGTATTCACAAGAGTACAAATGCGAATACATACGAATTTTATGGTGAATGTTGAAGAGGAAATCTAAATTTTTATTGTTTTTGATATGTGGCATGATTGTAAGTAATAGCTATTTATTTATTCTTCAACAATTTTTTTCCCTTCCCCACTAAGAAAATACGTAGGTATATATATGCTGGAATATTAGTAACGGTAACGCAGCATGGAAACGTTCTTTTTTCAATCTGCACGTGTATTCGAGATTTTTACATATTGGCAAATTATTTATTGTTAATTATTTTTAAACATAGTCTCTCTGATCTCTTAAGTTTTCTGGAAGAGTAGCATTAATGCTTACTTCCTCCTATTTTTAAATGTCCACAGCATGTAATGTTTTCAGATTGCAATATCTGCTTTCTAAAGCATCTCGTGTTACTTGCTAATGTTTAGAATTTGTGTTTCTTTAGGATCAGAAATCATCTAATGGCCTTAAATAGCAGACTTTTTTAAATATACAAATTTAATGATGAATCAAATTTTTAAAATAGTCTTAATAGACTATTTTTTGAGGAAAATTACTCAAGTAAATTACTCAATTTGAGGATGTAGAAGTAATATATTCCTTTTTAAGTGGTACAAACTGCCTCATATTTTTATTGATATGGAAATATGCCAGTAGCAAAGCAAACATCTTTTGCAAGATATCTCTGAATAGTAGAGCAAATAATGTTTCAGGAAAGATAACTGATCTCTGTATTATTGCAGCATGCAGTTTAATTTATGTTCACAAACTAATGAAAGAGGAATAGACCAGTTGCATGGGTTTCCTCAATGTTTAGCTGGTTTGATTCATGGATGTCAAGAGGTGATTTTATTGATCTTTATAAATTTCAACCTCAAAGAACTGTTCAAGACTGCATAGGATCTCAACGTGTGTGGATAGAAACTGGAAGTGACAAAACAATCTATCTGATGCCTTCATTTGCCTACACAAATTTTCAAATAGTCAGAGAATTACTTCAGGAAATAACATTTTGATCTGTATTATTTCTGTCAGTTTCTTAATTATCTAGAACTTCAGCATCGATTTATTATTAGTTTATTGCCAAACGTTATTTTTTACACAGAGAAGTATAAAATGGCAGAAAGGATCTTTGTGAAGATGTAGATGTCTTGTCATTGAATCAGCTCGGTAATTCATTACTCTGTGATAAGGTTATATTTCAAGCTTTTAAAAGCTCTGCTTTCAATTTATTTTGGAGTCAAATCACATATGTAGCAAGAGCTCTTTATGTTAGATTTATATTTAGTTCCTTTGATAACTGAGGTGTAGAATGCCTTGTAAACCTAACACATGAGGAGTGATTTAGGTCATGGTTTTGTTGCAAAAATACTCTTTGAATCATCTTTGACAGTTTTATAAGCTGTCTTATATCAAAGCCATCAATGAAACACAGCTCATTAACTGAAAGAACATCTAATTGCCCTTCCTGCACAAGCCTGAAAGTTAGAATTCAGATTTTTCTGTCTTGAAATGCCACGGAAGTGCTTATCTTTCTAACAAGTGATGCACCAAAAGCAAATGTTTAATACATTTCCATGATGGAGGCTGGGAAGACAGCAAGAACAGGTCCACACTCTGTAAATATCTAGGGAAGATAAGGATCTTCCAGAAACTTTAAAATGCCTGCTCTTTCTTCAGTACCATTAAACTTACCAGTTACAAAAAAGAAAAAAGTAGCATTTCTATATTTTGTTTGGACCAGCCTAACCTATGCATGTTGATGCTTTCTACTACTACGGAATTTGAGTTGTCACTGCTTCCAAGGAATGTTTAAAACTTTACCAAGAGCAGCTTTCAAGCATATACGTTCTTAGTGTTACCATGGGACTGTAAGTGAAAGTAACTTAATGTTGATGTTACACAAGGCATGGAAGCCTTCAAAATGTGTCCTCACTTTAAAAAGTTTTTAATGAGTACAACACTAATTATTTAAAAGTCAATTATATTTAGAAAATGAAATAGCTAGTTGTCTCAGTTATTATACTGGAATGTGTTCTTTGTTAAGAAGAAGAAATATACTATATGACATTCCAGATATGTTTTCAGACTGGGAAAATAATTCCTTGAAAGCAGCCCTGTGGAGAAGGAATTGGGGGTTCCAATGGATGAAAAGCTTGGCATGAATCAACAGTGTGTGCTTGCAGTCTAGAATGCCAACAGAATCCTGGGCTGCGTCAAAAGAGGGGTGGCCAGCAGGGAGAGGGAGGTGATTGTCCCCCTCTACTCTGCCCTTGTAAGGTCAGACCTGGAGTACTGCATCCAGGCCTGGGACTCCCAGAACAGGAAGGATGCCGAGCTGTTTAAGCAGGTCCATAGGAGGGCCACGAAGATGATTAGAGGTCTGGAGCACCTCTCCTATGACTAAAGGTTGAGGGAGTTGGGGTTGTTTAGATTGGAGAAGAGAAGGCTCCGGGCAGACCATATATATATATATATGTACTGTTATTTCTTTTATTTTCTCTGCTGTCTTAGTCAATAGCTTTTATCTCAAGCCACTAGTTCTACAGTATTTTTTCCTTAATTCTCTCCCCATCCCACTTGGGAGGGGGGAGGGTGAGCGAACAACTGTGTAGGACACCTATCTGCTGGGTCAAACCATGACACCTGGGCAGCCTGATCTAGTGGCTGGCAACCCTGCTCATGGCAGGGGAATTGGAACTAGATGATCCCTGAGGTCCCTTGCAACCCAAGCCATTGTATAATTCTATGATATTATACTTCATTGTATTATGTTACTATATAAATATGATACAAATGGGCTGCAGAAATTGATTAGATGATACTATTAATTTAATCAGGAAATACAGCGTGAACTCAGAGGAGTGATTGGTGAGCATCTCTCACTTTCCTATGAGTAAAATTGTATTGAATAGAAATAGTAACAGTAGTAATTCCTGAATTTCCTTATTCATAGAACACTGGGCCTTTAGAAATTCAGTGGTGCTCTGAACAATACACAATGTATGTTAGCTTTCAGTAACTACAAATTCAGTGATTTTGTCCATTTACTTATATCATTTACTTGTAGTTGTTAGTGTAATTGAAGCTGAAAATATTTATTATACTTGAAAAAAAAAATCTACCGTTTATTTATAGTGAAGGTTTTGAACTGATTATGCTGCACATTTTGCGCTTTCAGATTGGTGCCCCATTTTTGTTTTTTTTTTTGCATTTTGTATTAGAGACAGAAGGTAACAGACAGGATTTTTACCTTCAGCAAAACTGTATGCATTGAATCCCACAACTCTTTTCACATCTCAGGGCGATATAACTGAAATGAGGCTTTATGCATAAAAACAGAGTATAGACATTAACATTTCAGTGGAAGTGAAAAAGATTCAAGTCTGATTAAAAGCAAAAGTTCTTTAAGTATTGCTGAATAAATGTGAGACAAGACATGAGAATTATTTTATATTAAAGTAAGTGAAACAAAACAAAATGCTAAGATTATGGGGAAGAAAACCACACAGCAAGTTAATACTTAGTGAGGAGGAAAAGGTTGCTATTTGTGTAAGTTATCTATTTTTTTCTTTTTTATCTGTAAAATTTATTTACTGCAATCAATCTAATATCAGATTTCAAAACCATTCCAAATGTTTTAAAAAAAAACAGACAGAAGTCTATGGCCACCAGTAATTATTTCACAACTAGTGGGAATAAGTGTCACACTGAGTTTTTCTATTTTTTCCTGTGTTCTTTCCAAAAGCATCCCACCAAATTCAGACAAATAGATACCTAGATGATGTGCTGAGGAGGCACCCAGAGCCTGCCTTGCAATGTGCTGTTTTGCAAGGCTTGGAAATATCAGCTATCACATTTGGAGATTTGGCTCAAATGGAAGATGTTGACAAAAGGCATCATGGTTTTTAATTTTCAAAATGAGGAGGGATACTGTCTACTGATGCCCTTGAGAGCACTACCTCTGTAAGGAAATGAGATTCTCTACCTAGATTCAATCCAGAAGTGGAAGTTGTTAGAAACACATATAACTAGAATTTGACATTTTTAGAGCAATTGAGGCTAACTTCTTAACTGGACAAGGCTGGAGAAAATATCTCTCTGGTAAGCAAATTATTTCATTAAAGGTTTGTTTTTTTTTGCTATCAGTAAGTCTTCCAATAAGGAGTTATTCCATGCTGTTCATACTTCATGAAGATGTCCACCTGGCAGAAAACAAACCTACTGCCTCACCAGAGAATTAAGGAAAGAATTTATGGGATCCAACTCTCATACTTTCAGTGAAAGGCTATGAACATGAAGGCAGCTTGTGTCTCTGATCATAATTAAAAAAAAAAAAAAGGTGAAACCTAGGAAGGAAATGCCAATTGAAGGCTAGAGAATTTAAAGATAAAAGGACTATTAAAACAAATATGTTTAGTAGTAGAATAACTTTTTTAATGATTTGCATGATACAAACATTTTTATATCTGTAAGAATATGATTGTGTTGTCTTACTAATTGAAGGAAGGACTTCCAGATTGTCATAAGACAAAAAAATTTCTGTTAAGCAGTATAGAAACACTCTGAAGAAAATCAAAAGCAGTAGCTCTTTATAGAGTGCTTTGCTCGAACTCTGATAGCTTCATCTCTATAATGGCACACTCACCAAATCTGTGAAAACAGGTTACACAGAACAGATCTATAAATCTGTAAGAGAAAGTCCTTGAGTTCGATCCTTTAGGTGCTTTGCAATTACTTGGCACATCCCACTCATAATAAATAAACACAACAGAATCAAGCAGGAAAATGCTGTTCAACACTTGCTTAGAAATCTGTGCTTTACAGAGATGACTTGGGGAAAAATGTGAGATGAAAATATTGATCAGCTAACAAGTAAATTCTCCCATGATCCTATAACAATCATATTGCAGCTTTCAGCTTGATTTTATAAAGAGTTTTGGAATATCTGCAGGTGAACTTTCCATGACTAATTCAAAGTGAATGTGATCTATGCATGTATGCAATGACGTGTTCAGATGGAAAATACATCTGAGAGACCAGGATCTGGACACATTACATAAGCACAAGAAAGACTAAGTCTGATGAATATTGCATTTCTTGTACATTATTTGCCCAGTCAATGTGAAATGGTGTCACAACAGTCATGATACCAATGTCCCACAAGTCACTGGAGCAATATTGTACTTAAAAGAGGTAATATATTATATTTGATTTTGGGTTTGATTTCTTAAAATTACTAAGAAAATAAAGAGCAGATATTGCCCAAATGTTGTTAAAGTAACTTTTAAAAAAAGAAAACCTTATGTATTTTATTAACTTGAAAATGTTTTATACTTCTGTAACTCTTAAATGAAATCTTGTTATTAAGCAGTAAGTCAGAAATAACAAAAACAAGGTAGAATGCTGGAAAGGGTTTTAGCAAATAATTATATTTTCAGTTCTTCCCCTCCAGGAAACTATGCATGATTTGAATTTGCTAGAGAAACTAACATAAACCTTCTTGTAGAGATTAAACTTTCCTGTAGTGTACACTACACTGAATTTGACCACATTTTGTGATGTTAAGAAGTCTAATGCCAGAGCAAATCAGATTGGGATTTTTTTATTACTTATACAATATCCTATGCTTTCCATGAAAGTTAAAGTAACCAATATGTCAACCACTCTCATTAGTTTGTTTGGAGGAAATATCTTTCCACCGTTATAATGCAATTCTCTGCACAGCTGCGAATCTCTGTTTTGAAATAAACTAGATGGAGCTTGTTCTGCTGCCTTTGGATTTCTGTCTCCCATTCCTATTTAACATTAAAGTTTATCTGATGATTATAATATCATTTGAATATCTTCATTAATCCTCCTAGCTTTCTATTGACACTTGCAAGAAAGCAGTATCACTCCTAGTTTCAATGCTGAAACTGGAAACTTTCCATTTCATAAGATTCCCCATCAAGACAAGATTAGTAACTTGTAAGCTACTGTTTCCAATCTCATGTTACTTTTTCAGATGCAGCAACAGCCAGGCCTATAAATGCCATAGTGCTGACAGAAAAAATCAGAAGCTGTCAAAGCAGTCATTCTTTCTTTGATCTGCTGCAGCTCTTGAAAGCTTTTTTTTTCATATAAATCAAATCTATATGAAAACACTGAAATCTGTCTTGGACATGTAGGCACATTCTCCAAGATCAAGATTGTAAAGCTACCTAATTAGACAATCAGAAGATCTCCAAAAGTCTTGACCACAGAATCAGAGACAAAGTGATTGTGATTGACATAATTTCTAGTTCAGACTATTGAATGCTTCAATGCATTAGAAACAATGGTGACAATACTGGAATATTGCCAAGTTTGTGCCAGTTGGGTCCCACAAATGCTCACACAGAAACAGAAAGAACACTGTATGCGAGTTTTTCAGGACCTTTTGAATCAACACAAGGCTGAAGGTGACATTTTCCTGGATCCTGAGAATTTGGTCTATCAAATAGTATTATTGTGCTCTTTGTATCTGATGTAGTTTCCAAGGAAATAAATAGGATGCATTACTTTCAGAGCGAGACACATATTGTTGTGCCAAAATGTGGACAATTACTACCTGAGTTATGTTTTGAAAAAATGCAAGCCATTTGTGGTATGTTTTAAAGAAAGAAGAAAATTTCTTCGTCACAAGAAAGTAAGATACTTCCTATTGTCCTCTCTTCCAGATGCAAGTAATCTCTAGCTTGGTTACATCACATCAGCTTGTTTGTACGCCACAGCACAGCTTTCTTTCTTTTCATTTTTTTCAAAGTCATTAACTTTTGCATGTGAAATCGCTTTAGCATGCAAACACAGTTCTTCACCTGATACGGTGTATTTCACTCCTGATTCCTCCTTTAGATTTTTCTCTTTATGCTCCTGAATTTACACTGATACTATACCAACTGCTTAACTACCCTCAGAAAAGTTTTCCAAATTGCAAGACAGATGAGAGAAAAAAATAACTATATATTCATATGCTCTCCAGACTGGAACTTGAACATAGAAATTCAAATACATTCTCTTCTGAGAAGCAGGAAGAGGAAAGGTGGTTGAAAATGTTCTAGATATTTTCTGCCAGTAATGGTCTATGCCCTCTTGGCTAACCTACCTTGCCCTAGTACTTAATTCTGTTCTACCTCAATTTGCAACATATAAACTTGCAGAAAATAAATACACAGAGGTCATGATCTCTGGAGGGCTCTCTCTTGATGTGATGACTGTGCTGCTTTAGGAATGGCAGAGCTGCTTCCTCCTGCAACCCTCATTTTTCCTTTCACTCAGCCCTTCCTCTACATCTTCCCCATCCTTTGTGTGCAGAACTACATCTGCCAGCACTGACAAATATCAGTGGGAAGCATTGCCTCTGCAAACATTGGAAACTATGATCTAGACAGCAACTTAAAAATGCACTTAAAAATATATATATAACAAAGGGATTATATCAAATGTTCATTAGATGTTCAGCCACTTTAAGGAAAGCAGGTCTCATCATGCATAATGGTTTCATGGGAAGAAATACTCCATCATTCCAAAAATCATAGAATCATAGATTGGCTTGCGTTGGAAGAGACCTCGAAGATCATCTAGTTCCAACCACGTTGCCATGGGCAGTGTTGCCAGCCACTAGATCAGGTTGCCCAGGGCCCCATCCTGCTTGGCCTTGTACATGTCCCACCCAAACCATTACACTGTTCCAGTGGTTTACCATCCTCATAGTAAAGAATTTCTTCCTTATATCTAATCTAAACCTATTGTACCATTATCCCTTCTACTGTCACTGCACTCCCTGATAAATATTCTTTCCTCATCTTTAACCTAGGCTTCCTTTAAATATTGAGAGGCCTTAAAGTCTCCCTGGTGCCATCTTTTCCAGGCTGTACAGCCCCAGTTCTCTCAGTCTTTCTTCATGGGAGATATGCTCCAGGCTTCTGGTCATCTTTGTGGCCTTCCTCTCAGCCAAATATAACAGGTTCCAATCTTTCCTATGCTGTGGGCCCCAGGCCTGAATGCAGTAGTCCAGGTGGGGTCATATGAGAGGGAAATAGAGGGGGACAATCACCTCCAGTATCTTTTTGGTTGCTCTCCTTTTGATGCAGCCCAATAATAGGTTGTCTTTCTGGGCTGCAAGTATGCATTGCCAACTCATATTGAGCTTTTGATCCATCAATATCCCCAAGTCCTTCACCGACAGAGATGTTAAATTGTGCCAGTCTCCATACAGATCCCTGAGGAAAGTCACTTGTCACAGTTCTGCACCTGGACATGGAGCCATTGACCGCAGCACTTTGAATGCAACCATCCAGTAAATTCCTTATCCACCAAGTGACCCATCAATCAAATCCATGTCTATCCAATTTGGAGACAAAAATGTCATTCAGGACAGTTTCAAATACTTTGCACAAGTCCAGGTGGTAATTCAAAAGCAGTAAATTCAGAAGTAATTTGAGGTCAAATTTATTTTCCTTCTTGGATTAATTTATGTTTCTCAATCTTCTGTAATTTGTTCCAGCCAAAATGATCCTCGAATATTATATAACAAAGGAAATTATAGTTATCACAGACTTTTAATAGTTTTAATCTTTAGGTTTTTTTTTTTATTAGGATGTCCTCTCCTCATTACATTTTCCAGCATATCTCCTCAGCCACCTGTTATGCCTCTCTGTCCCTCATATGTATCTTAGTAGCACAGAGCCAAGGTATTGCAGCTGCAGAACTGTTGATCGGGTTTATTATGACAGAACTTCTCCTGTGATAGGCAGTGTATGTACTAAGCAATTGAAAACTAATGTCTTACACAGCTTGCTATCATGCTTGAGAGGAGTACAACGCTAGGAAAGAGATGCTACCTCTTTGGGAGCACTTTCCAGACTTTTGGTAAGGAAAGAAGAGTTTAAACAGAGTGTATCACTGAGAAAGAAGGAAAGGAGTTGAAGTAGAGGGAAAGATATGGTATGGAAGAAGACAGGAGAAAGATGAGTATAATTATATGAACAGAATATAAAAGGAGCAGAGAGAAGGCAGTAGAAGAAGCAGGAGAGGTCTGGAGAGAACAGAAGCCAGCCCAAGGTGAAGAAGAACAGTTAAAACAGATGAAGTTTCCCTAAGGTGCTAGTAGTCTTCTTCTGATTAATTCTGCCCCTTACTGAGATCTGTTTCAGTTTTTTCTTATCGCATCTGGCACTGCTTGGTCTACAAGACTGTGGGAGAGACAATGGCATTGGAGTAGTGTCAATCAATCACATCAATCTACATCAATCACAACAATACTGACCAAGAAGGCTACTGTTAGCATTTTAGATATGTGTTGATATAATTTTGTATAATCTGCTTTTCATGCATTAACACACTGATAATTTTCAATAATTTTTGGGAGTGATGATTTTAAAAGGATTTATACTCTTAAACCATTCAGTAATCATAAAGATCTCATACTGTCTTATGACATGTATCTTGTTTTCTTTTACTCATTGGTTTCCTCATATAAATAACCTGTATAACTTCTGGTAGGTTACTGTTAGTAGTATTTTATTAGCATACTTTTTCTATTTGCTCAAATAAAGGCATAATTATGTCTCCTCGTTCCATGTTCAAAAAAAAATCAAAAACATAAAGAGGAACTTAGAAAACAGCACAATATTGGCAAAACAGTAGAAAAAATAAACATCTCCAAATGATGAAATGGAGGCATAAGTTAGCAAAATAAAGGCTTTATTATACGTGCAAATACACAGATCACCTTCCAAGAACTGGAGATGTAGAACTCTTATTAGGGATATCTTCTATTGACAGTACTGCTAATAGATTTCCAGTCTGATTTCTAATGATAATCATATTTCTATTCTGTTGCATGTCAGTACAGTAGCACATTTTTACATCGTGGAGTCAGACAGAGAGAAAAGAACTAGAACTAGAATCAAGGAAATAATAATGAAAACAAAACTGCATGGTAATTCTTTTTATGATCCTATTGACATATGTTACCATCGAAGTTCTAAAAGCCTTGTTACACTTAGGGATGCTAACAGTAGAAATAAGCTTTGCTCCTCTCTTGATACCAAATATCTTCAAAAGTTATAAATAATAACCTAGTAAATACAGTAGTTGAGTATTTTCCAACCTAAGGTCATATGTATAATGAAGAGAGGAAACATCACAAGCATGGATGCTGTTGGAAATAAATTTGAAGATTACTTTTATTTTACAGTACTGAGACACAGGGACCACCACAATTTTCATTAATATTACAGCAACATTTTGATGCTTTTTTTTTTTTT
>WBMW01004843.1:45422-65914 GCA_013396635.1 Penelope pileata | reverse complement strand
CTTCACTTACAGTGGGCAGTTCCCACTGACACCAAACAGTCAGTTAACAATTTTATTCAAAAAAGAAGTAGCTTCAACTTTGCCTGGACAACATGATTCTTGTTGCTATATAGGAAATGCCCTATTAGTGATTAGCTATGATGATATGCTTGGAGTTATCGTAGAATCTGTTGATATTCTTTAAGTTATAGACTCATAAAACCATAGAATATCCCGATTGGAAGGGACCAAATAAGGATTGAGTTCAAGTCTTGTCTCCACGCAGCACCACCCAAACGGCAGACGATATGACTGAGAGCGTTGTCCAGATGCTTCTTGAACTCTGGCAAACTCAGTGCCATGATCACTTCCCTTGGGAGCCTGTTCCAATGTTTGACCACCTTATCGGTGAAGAGACTTTTCCTGATATCCAGCTTGACCCTCCCCTGTTGCAACTTCATGCTGTTTTCCTTGGGTTCTATCAATTGTCACCAGAGAGAGGAGATCAGTGCCTGCCTCTCCACTCCGCTCATGAGGAAGCTGTAGGCTGCAATGAGGTCTCCCCTCAGTCTTCTCTTTTCTGGGCTGAACAAACCAAAGGACCTCAGACTCTCCTTAACCATCTTCCCCTCCAAACTCTTCACCGTCTTTATAGCCTTCCTTAGGACACTGTCTATTAGTTTTATGTCCTGTTTATGCTGTGGTGCCCACAGCTGCATGCAGTACTCAAGGTGTGCCTGCACCTGTGCAGTGTAGAGAGGGACAGTCAATTCCCTCGACCAGCTAGCAATGCTGTGCTTGATGCACCCCAAGGTACGGTTGACCTTCCTGGCTACCTGGGCACACTGTTGACTCATGTTCAGCTTGCTGTCAACAAAGTCTCCTAAATCTCTTTCAGCAGGACTGCCCTCTAGCACCTCATCCCCAGTCTGTATGTATAGCCATGTTTACCCCTTCCTGGGTACAGAGTCCATCACTTGCTCTTGCTAAACTTCATGCAGTTGGTTATTGCCCAGCTCTCTAGTTTGTGTAGATCTCTCAGCAGGGCCTCTCCACCCTCAACCGAGTCAACAGCTCTTCCCAATTTAATATTGTCAGCGAACTTGCTCAAAACACTTTCTAGTCCTACATCCAAGTAATTTATGAAATATAAATGAGAACTGGCCCTAAAATGAAGCTCTGGTGAGCCCCACTAGTGACTGGTCACCAGCCTGATGTAACCCCATTTACTTTAATCCTTTGGGCCTGACCCATCAGCCAATTAGTCACCTATGACGTTATGTTTTTATCTAACTGTGTGCTGGATGTTTTGTTCAGAAGGATACTGTGGGAAGTAGTTTCAAAAGCTTTACTGAAATCAGAAAGGTAACATCAACTGGCTTCCCTTGGTCAACTAGATGGGTGACCTTCTTATAAAAGAAAATTTAATTAGTTAAACAGTACCTTCCCCTCATGAAACCCTGCTGGCTGTGACCAATGACAGCATAGTCCTTCAGCTGTTTTTCCGTAGCTCCCAGCATAGTTTTCTCAATAATTTTACAAGGCACTGAAGTGAGACTGACAGGCCTGTAATTACCAGGGTCTAGAAATCGCTGTTCAGCCAAGCCAGCCTTCTGCCTTGACTGCTTGAATTTTGACATTTTGGAATTGCCTGCTCCTGTGTTGTATTCTAATACAACTTGAAAAAAGAGAGAGGAAAAGAGAAAGAGAAAGATGATAGATGAACATAGAAACAGGGAACTACGACCCTTGAATTCAGCGACATTGTGGTAGTCAGGGTTGTTCCTCCGATGTTGTGCACCCGCACCAGAACTGGCTTTCCTTTGCCTTTTACGTGCTCATGGCACCCTCAACAAGGAAAAGTTCAGTCATTAGTTGTAAACAAGCCTGGGGTCTCGTGTAGTTGTTAGGCCCCCTCTAACATTGTGCTTGAGATATGGTCCTACTCCTGCTCAAGCACAGTTCAAGATTTAGAATATTCTGGAAATGGGTCTGTGGGTCAGAGAGGCTTCAGCCGGTCTCACTGTTCCCCTGCTCAAATGACTGCTAGCTGACCCTCTTTGGTGCACAGGCATAGTTTGTGAGATCTCTCCCTCCCCCACTAAGTTTATGTGTGGTAATTCAACTGATCTGCATATTAGCACAAGATAAATCAGTCCAGAAAATCATGGTCTTGCCTTCACAAGGTCCCCTCCTCCAACAACATCTCGGTTAGTGTGAAACCTCCATTGTACTCTTCTGCTGAGTGTTTGGGACATTAACCCTTTTGCTTCCCAGTCTCTTACATACAGATATTTGTTTTCTGTTGTATCATAAACACCTTCAAATTTGCAAACCTTCAGGAAATGTTAGCTTATATGTGTTTCAGTTCCTAAAATTGTTCACAATTGACCAATTTTCAGAAGTATATGGTTGGCAGCAGCCCACTGTTTTCAAGTTCAATTGCATCAGTTGTGTTCCACTGCTTGAAGCAGAAAAAGACAGTGTTTTGAGCAAAAGTGTTCTGTTCAACACCTGAATGTACTGTGTCATCATACTTTAGAGATAATGGATAATTATCTGACAGATACATTGACTTCTGTTATAGGTATTGTTACCTAAATTAAATGTCTCATTTTACAAACTTGAAGTGTACTTATTTGGTTTTTTGTTTGTTCATATATACACATGTGAATGTGTGGAGAACAAGAGATACATAAAACAGAGTCTAGCTAAACCAGTGAAATTGCACAGGTATGGGGAATTTATGTTGCTGGATTTGACCTATCTTACAGTACATGAATGCAAAAGGTCTGTTCTGAAAAACATGGTAATTGGCGGAGCATAAATTCAGAGAATTTCAGAAGAAACTCTAGCTGTAGAAATACAGATGCCCACTATTTTAGCCTTCACTTGTCACTGTAGAATAATCAAATAGGGTAATTTTAATATTTTTTCTTTGTGACTTTTCTGTATCATCCATTAAAATTGCGGTCATCTCTGATTTTCTTCACTTTTTTCACTGCCTGTTAGAGATCAGCATGCTACGGCATCTGTTAAAGATGTCATTTTAACTTTTCTTCTAGTTCTCTCTGTCCTTCAAAGGGCTACAGACACAATAGTTTTTGTCTGTTATTTCTGCTCCATCTTCTGGTTGACCTTTATCTTATCTTTCTGTTCAGTACATCAGGTTGAACTTTCTGGAAGCTGAACCTAGAACTCTACTATACTTGAAGTAGTTTGTCTGCCCCATACACTCCTTTCCTTTTCATGCTATGTAGAAATCTGATTGCATTTAACAGACTTCTGCCTACAAATTTCACTCATATCTGCTTAAAATCTGCACACATTGAAGGCAAGTAGGTGAAGAATTTGCTTGTGTATTGTGATTAAGATCAAAACTGGTAATAGATGTGATTGAAGTTTGCAGAAAACTCCTTTGCACTATTCTGTCATTGAAAGGGCTCTGAAATGGTTGCAGCTGTGACTTGCTTCTCTCTAAGGCACCTTTTTTTCTTTTTTCTGTGAAATGGCAGTTGGAAGATCTTTGTGATAAAAATAGCACTCGGAGAAATTACAGAGCTAATTTATTTGCTTGGATTTGCATTGTCCTGGCTTACAAGGCCAGAATTGTGACAATAGGGCGAAAGGTGAAAGAATCACTGAGACCAAATGAGTACAGAATTAGCTGAAATTAACTATTTTGGGGAAGAGGATGCAAACGATGAAGCAAAAAAAAAAAAAAATCCAAACAATTAGCGGTTAAAGTTAGTCTTATTAATTCTGGAATTGTGATAAAAAGACTGTAAAATGACCAGAATTTGCATCCCTGATTCTACATCTTTTGGATAAAAGTGTATGCATTTAAAAATCTATTTATGTAATATATCTCATAGAATCGTAGAATGGTTCTGGTTGGAAGGGACCTTAGAGATCATCTTGTTCCAACCTCCCTGCTATGGGCAAGGACACCTCTCACTAGACCAGGTTGCCCAAAGCCCCATCCAGCCTGGCTTTGAATACTTCCAGGGAGGGGNACTGCCAGCTCATGTTGAGTTTCTCATCGACACCCCCAAGTCCTTTTCCGCATGCTGCTCTCAAGCCATTCTCTGCCCAGCCTGTATGTGTGCTTGGGATTGCTCCGACCCAGGTGCAGGACCTTGCACTTGGCTTTGTTGAATTTCCTGAGGTTGGCATGGGCCCACCTCTCAAG
Organism: Penelope pileata; assembly: GCA_013396635.1. Lineage (NCBI taxonomy): Eukaryota > Metazoa > Chordata > Aves > Galliformes > Cracidae > Penelope > Penelope pileata. Next base: position 61,743 of record WBMW01004843.1, on the reverse strand, counting down.
CCTGTCCAGGTCCCTCTGGATGGCATCCCTTCCCTCTGGCATGTCGACTGCACCACACAGCTCTGCAAGCTTGCTGAGGGTGCACTCAATCCCACTGTCCATGTTGCCGACAAAGATGTTAAACAGTACTGGTCCCAGTACCGATCCCTGAGGAACACCACTTGTCAGTGGTCTCCATTCAGACATTGAGCCATTGACCGCCACTCTCTGAGTGCGGCCATCCAGCCAGTTCCTTATCCAGTGAGTGGTTCATCCGCCAAATCCATATTTATCCAATTTATCAACCAGGATGCCATGCGGGACAGTGTCAAACACCTTGCACAAGTCCAGGTAGATGACGTCGGTTGCTCTTCCTTTATCCACTGATGCCGCAACTCCATCATAAAAGACCACTAAGTATGTCAGGCGCGATTTGCCCTTGGTGAAGCCATGTTGGTTACCACCAATCACTTTGTCTCAATTCTCGATGTGCCTTAGTAGAGCCTTCCGGAGGATCAATAGAATAAGTTCATTGTTGAAGTCAGTCATTTTAATACCACTGGTCTCAAGAGAACCACAGTTAAGTTACACCTGCTCTGTATATCGCCCTTTTAATCCTTCTCAGAGGATTAGAATTGAATATCTTCTTGCATATATCTTAGAAATGTAAAATATTTTTGAAACATTTGTTTTAATATTTAATATTATACTCCCTTAGAATTATTTTTTTCAGGGTGGGATATTTTTAAGTAGATTTTTTCTCATGGCTGCAGTGCCAGAGTGTTGCTATTGTAAGTTGCTATTATTGGCTGTTCAAGCGCTGTAGAACTGTAGAAAATGCAACTGACAGCCAAGTCTGATTTTTTGAACTTCTAAAAAAAGCATAAGCTAAAATATGGTATGAACCCTCCTTTTAAGGTTTCTTTGAGGCCTTTTGAGACAGGAATCTATTCTGGTGAATGAATCCCGTCTCAGTATTTCTGTTCTGAATTTCCAGACAGACTGATGAACTTCGAGAGAATACCTAAAAAAAGACATTGGGAATCTCACTGAGAAGCTCTTGCTTTCTGATTTCTGAGATAAATGCCTGCATATGGTATTTATGAAAATTACTTAGTGTGTAACTGTCTAAGGAAGAGACTAACAGAAGAGTTAAAATAGCTTTTGCTGAACCATGATGCTCAATTAAACCTGTCTTAAGGATTCAAATAATCAGCAAAGTGAGGCACTTTGGACCACCAGGTCACATTAAGCTCTCCTAGAAATAACAGGTCTTCATACTTCAAGCTAATTTTCTTTGTAGTGGAACTATGCTGACTATGGGCTTCATCAGAACATTAGGTCATATAAAAGCTTCAATGAAGTGCAGATTGATACAGGATTTTTAGGAACTGTATTTCAAACATGCATGTCTTTTGCAGACTTATGTGTGCTAATTGGGTCAAGCACTTGTTGTGGAGTGCACAGTAGAGAAGGCAAGGAAGGCAACTGAGCACAGGAAGGTGACTGTCAATAATGTGAGGTCACAATGCGGACATGTAGAATATCTGGTGAAAGATACCAGCTGGTTAAAGACAAGAGTGTAATTTCCAACTTGTTTCGATCAGTGTAAATTTTGTTCATTTTGTTCACCCTGTAAAAGGACAGCTATAAACACGTTTCTTTGTTCTTGCCAATGGTGTGAGTGTTTGCGCTGATGCTATTTTAGAGTTACTGCCTCATTGGAGTGAGGATGTCAGTCCTGCTGATGAGAAATCCAGTCATGCACTGTTGAACTGAGTTTTATATCTTGATGTGTGGAGCAAGGGCAATACCAGAGCCTGCAGGCTGCTGGCAGTGTGACGGGGTCGCTAGGTCTGGTGCTACAATTATTATTTGATGCTGAAAACTGGGCTAATGTTTATTAAAAATATAATGTATAAGATTACTGAAATCACTAGAAAGGAAGAACTCTGGCAGCTGGGGATCTCATCAGTGCTTATAAATATCTGAAGTGTAGGAGTCAAGTGGATGGGACCAGGCTCTTTTCAACAGTGCTCAGTGACAGAATAAGGGGCAATGGGCAGAAACTGGAACACAGGAAGTTCCATACAAACATGTTTATTGTGAGGGTGGTAGAGCACTGGAACAGGCTGCCCAGAGAGATTGTGGAGTCTCCTTCTCTGGAGATATTCAAAACCCACTTGGACACTTCCCTGTGCAACCTACTGTAGGGAACCTGTTTTAGCAGGGAGATTGGACTAGATGATCTCCAGAGGTCTCTTACAACCCCTACAATTCTGTGAATATCTAGATAATCTTTTGTCAATATGGAACTTAGTGAAAGACTCAACTCTTGTATTTTCATTTATTTTGAAGTTATTGAAGATCAGCAGGTCATGCTGGCATTTTGCAAAGTAATAATAATACACAGAAAGATAGCAAAGAAAAAAAAAGGCAAATTGGGATACTGCATTTAATGAAGCTCTCTGAACCGAGCAGACATGTAAATGTACAATTTTGGGTTAACTGAAGTAACAGACTGTACACCTATATGCAGTGCCACTTTTGCAAATGAACCTCCAGTCTTGAACTGGATTTTTCAGCTTCACCTGGTATTTGGAAGCACCAATCTCTTCCAGGAGGAATTGCCATGATTGTCACACTTATTGATAGTCTTTGTAAAATTCACTGAAATCAAGACATTTTTAAAGAAACACACGACTCTCAACAAAGATGCCTCTTGCAATGAAATACAATTTGAAAGAATAAAACAACTTTTCTATTGCTCTCTATTGCTTAGAGACAGGTGGAGGACTTCAGTGAAATCTTTCGAACTATTCCTCTCCCTCTCGCTTTCTGTAATAGCTCCCTTCTCTAGGGAAAATCCTTTGCGGTTAACCAGGACAGATTAGCAATGCACCTCTAAACGGATTTTTCTAGCCATAATGTTCCCATCCAAAATTAGCTTCAGTAAACTGCTTCTCTATTTCCAATTTGTATGCATTAACATAGTTTCCCCTGACATTATATCAAGAATGTTTTATAAATGAGACATTCAAAAACCATAAAGCAGTGAATTAAAATGATCGGGTTTACTGGTGAAACATCAGCAAATTTAGCAGGGAAAGAGCATTTGCTAGGTTTACTGAGATTGTGTTACTCACAGAAGGATGAAGTGGTAGTAATTAATGCAAGTGTATTCTCTCTATCTGCACCAGCAGAACCTGGTATATATACCTGCATTCATCCTTGTTCCAGGACTGCAGCATTGTTAGAGAACAGAAAGGACTCATTTATTTAGAACCCACTTACACAGATAGGTCCCAGTTCTCAGCTCTGCAAACTGTCACATCTTGAAGTCTAATTTCAATGGAGGTAAGCTTTCACTCACCAACAATTTGGTTTAATGTTGCTTAATCAAATCTCCCTTAGAAAGGGCAATAGAAGCAGCACCCTTCTTTGAGCTAGCCCCAAGATATTTTATAAAAGCAACAAGAGAACTCTGCTAAGTTTTCCTGTCCTACATAGGAATATCCAACATAAAATTTCAGTTTATTATGAGAAATCTCATTTCTTTAGTAGGTGCTANAAAAACCTCTACTGGTCAAGTTCTGTCTTCAGTTGATAGTCCACAAAGCTCCATTGTAAAAACAATGAGAATCTGACGTCATGAGTGTTACTATTGTGACCATGTCATAACTGTCTGTATAGACAGGTGGGCTCTTAGGGACAAATTCTGTTCTAACGCACACCATTCATATCCAGCCTGTTTTGAGTAACTTGGTATGCAGTAGTGTTAGGTTGAAGTAAGTGTAAATGATCGCATTACTGCAGAGAAAATAAAGGTGTTTAAACTCCTAACACTGTGCAGTTAGTGGGCTTTTCAGACATTTCTAAACGCGGCGTACCTCCATGTAGCAGCGAATCCAGTTTGTACCAGAGGTTCCAGAGGTACAATCATCATGTCTCTGAAGGCATCACGCTACAGTTTTCAGTAGAGCCAATTACTCTGAGAGAACTGCTGAGTTGAGATGACTGTGCTGTTTTTGATTTGGAAACTGGCTTATTTGGCACAGACTCAGATATCTCTGCACAGTCTACATTATGTTCTTTAGCCATGCTCTAACTGATTGAGAGCTCATGACCTGAAGCTGTAATGCTTTCTTGCATCCAAATCTGCCACCTTTATTCAAGAGAAATGTTTGGAGGACTTAATTTTCCATCTAGCAGGGTCTAGCTCAGGTCTTGGGTGGCCTGTAAAGCTCTAAACAAAAAGAAGTTTTTCATATTAAAAGCCTGTGGTACAGTAACAGTGGCAAAGAGGTATAACTAGATTTCAGAAGTCATGTGATTTCTTAAGTTCTTCTTCTTTCTTAAGAACAAGTTTTCTTAAATATGATTATGCTTTTATGAAAATGTGCTAGGTTAGCATTCCTCATTTCTTTTTAAGGAAAGGAAATACTATATATTCCTTTTATATTTGCGCAGTATAATAGCACACAGCCCACACAGTGGGTAATTTAAATGAACAGCAGGCATTCAAATTGCTCTGAAAGGGCTGTTATATCTCAAGCAGGGAACATTTTTATTATATTCATACTCCTGACATCCTACAGGATGCGTACACTTTTTTTCTTATTTCTTCATCGCAGACCAATGTGCAACCAGCTGTGATAAGTGGTAATTTCTGAGATGCCCATGAACAGTTTATGAATACAGGTACCTCACCTTTTTGATACTGGCATATTTTGTACAGAGGAAAAACTGTATATTGTACTCAGGAACAGTAGCATGAACTGCATGCGGGAAGCCTCATCATATACAATCAGTGATCCACAGTTCCATTCAGAGCAGGCAGCTACTAATGACATTATCCAGTCCAGTAAGCAGCGATTTGTGTAGCAGAGCTTCCCAGAAGTATTATCACAGCAGTGAAGAGAGGCAGCAGCTCCATATTTTCTGTCTGCATTTGACCTTTTATCATGCATTGGACCTTGATGCAGCCTCATCTCTTTCCATCTTGCTTTGGAATGAATCTGGCCATTTTTCCTGTCGTTATCATAGGACAACAATGGATGGTAGCCCTACCCTACGTGCTTAGTCTATGTATGTTTTCTCAACTCTTTAACTTCCTCCTTTCTCACCCTCACTGCCTCTCTCAATTCCAAGGCTACAGAGGCTGTAGTTCATTAGTGATGCTATCCCACCTGTAGAATACTGGACATTCCTCACTGCCACCCAAAATAATAAGTTAAAAAAGTGGGATATCTTCAGTGTCCAAATGACAGTTTTGCAAATTCTCTATCACTTCAAAAGGAAAAGAAGCACATCTAGGGATTCATAAAAATGCATATGTTTTACTGAATGCTGTGAAACCTAAGGGAGTGTAGATGACTTGTCATCAAAATAGGGATTTAAACATTTTTGTTAATCTTTCTATGTGACTCAGATTGTATCTTTGTTTCTCACAGGTGTGAAGCATACAGATATCCAGAAGCACTATTAATAACTTGATTCTAGAAGCAGTCTATGCAAAGGGACTCACAATTCCATGCAAGCAAGTTTATGCTTACCCATAAAACTGCAGTAAGACTGCTTCTACTCCCTTGAGCATCAGTGAAGATGTACAATCAGAATCCAGTGAAAATGACCAAAATTTATGCTTGTGAATGATACAGGTACTTTTAAATACCCTGGTCCAAGAGGCCACAGCCGCAGTCTCATAATGAACATAAGGAAATAACAGGAGGTGCTAGTGTCCAGAAAGCTCTGCTAAGACTCAGTAGGGTCTGTTCCTTGTCACTGTGGATGAGTTTGCTTGGACATCTGAGTTCACCTCTCTGGGCCTCAGCTCTGCTTGTAGGAGGACAGCGACAACTGTCTTTGGATTATAATTTTACATGTACTTGGGAAAAGTTTGAAGATCTGTAGGTTTGCTTTCTTGGAATATTATTCAGAAGGGTAAATAACTTCCTCCAAATGAATATATAAGAATGATGGATTGCTGCCAAGAAATTTTGCTTACCCCAAACTGTCCCTTGGAAGATTGTTTAGCTAACATTGTTTGTGAAGTGGCTTTGAATTTTGTAATGTCTTCTAAAGATCCTACACTTTGCATTCTGTAAGGTAATTAACAGGTGATAAAGAAAAAAATGCTTGTTTGTTGCTTTTTTTTCCCCCTGATTAAGCTATTGGATATAATAATTCAAGAGAGAGAAGTTATGTCTATCATGTTGTTCTTTTCTACTCTGTCAATTCCACATCTTTGTGTGTCTAACAAGTTTCATTTGAGATCACTTATTTTGAAGAATATGCAGAACCATTGGGAAAAGAGGCTGTCCTTGTAAAAAGGATAAATATGTCTGACCTACTGGTTTCTGCAGTGAATCCACAGTATTAACATGGAGAAAGAGCAAGTGGTGAAAATGATCAGGCGTCATGGATGCCAAGACACTTTAAATGTCTGCAGATATGAAAAGGTGCACTGATCCCAGAAGAAATCTTAAAATACTAAGACATTTAATAGAAAAGTATGCAGCAAGAACCATGAAGAAAACTAAAGAGTCACCATGACATAAGGGGGACATAGGAATATTCCTGTCATTTTCATGGAAACTCAAAGAAAATATGACATAGTGTTAGGTGGTGACAAGAAGGAATCTACCCAAGATATTATCAACTGGCTTTCATTTCTATTAATTACTCAGTTTTCATATCTGGAGATGAATGTAACTTTTTTGCCTGAATTTGGTTGTCATTGTAGGGTCCTTTTGGAGGAAGCAGATCTCTGTAACACAAGGTGGCACTAGGCTGTTGCCATTGCTGGTACATGCCTTCCTGATCAATGCAGGAACGAGATGCGTAGAAGGGATAGTCTGATCAGCTTTCACTGACAAGCAGTGTCAGCTAAGCAAACTGCTGTACAGAAGCAGAGGAGAACACAGCGTGATTTCTGCACAAGGTTGTCAGAACTGCCATCCTAGCCTGTTTGACCCCATCACCCGGGGGAATTTTTAGCAGACTCAGCCAGTGTTGCTGAAATGCATTGTGTGTTCCTTCTTTAACCTTGACAGGTAGGGAAGAATTTCAGTGTAAAAGTCAGATCTTCTGTTAAATCCCCAGCTATTCTTGGCAAGGTGATGGAGCACTGCTTGTTAAAAGCAGAGAGATGCATAAGACCTCTATGAAGACAGAAATGCTGATGAGAGGATTGAATCAATGGAGTAAAGGGCTGACTGAGTGGGACAGGGAAAGTGAAGCAGATCAGTTCATCACTATAATACATGACAAACAAACAGAAATGGACATGTACTTAACCTTGCTTCACAGCACGTCTTACTCAGGAAGTCGATTCTCATTAATACTGGTACTAACAGGTTTGTACGCTGTACATAAAATTTGAAATATTTAATTTTCTTCAATATTTAAAATTTAATGGCAGGGATAGGAGAGCAAACCAACTGATGATACTTGAAGACTGTAGGGCCCAACTAAACAGATACCACTGGCAGCTACACAGTTCTACTGTCCTCTGTACATCCTCAAGAAAGAGATGAACAGCAACAATGCTCACCTCTGGATACAACAGGAGATAAGTGGAGATGATTCTTGCCACGCGTGCCCTCTGCATCTCATCTAGTTAGCAGAAATTAGAGGTTATACTAGACAGCACAGATTCATGAGGAGAGCATCAAAAAGTCATGCTGATATTCTGGGTATGCTGCAGAAACAGGAGAATTTCTTACAATGTGCAAACTTCGTGTACATACACTGCAGGGCTTCTAAGCCAAATGCTGTTCTTGTCCCTAGACATTTCTGCAAAAACACAAGAAATTATAATTCTGATATTAGAAAGAGTATCAAATTAGTGGTATTCAGGTCTAATTAGCAATTACCTATTGTTTTCTGCTTTGATACCCTGGTTCTACTCATTATATAGATATAAATCTAATAGCAATAGGAAGCAGCAATCTGGCAAATGATAGGGGGCTCTTTGCCCCTCACCACTCACATCCGATTGTCATTGCAGTTGAGAGATCTGAGTACCAATTAGATCAGCGATGTCAAGACAACCTATGATGAAAGTTTTAAAATAGGTAACAATAAGAACTGAAGAGAAAATTGGGAACTGTGACTTTGCATAAATAAAACCAATGATTTTTGCAAAGGGTGTATTATGCTGCCTGTGGTTAAAATGCCAAGACCTTTTGTCTGCTGCACTCCAAATGATTAATACAGAATATTTACAGCTGGTGCATCAACCAATTAGCCTTAAATTAAGAAAGCAATAGTAAGTTTCAGACTGGTCTTTATTATCAAATGAGCACCTAGTGAATAGGGATCTTATGAAGTGTCGAAGATGCAAAAGTAATGTGATGGCTGCACACATGTATTCTGTTATAGTTAGTATGAATTCTAAACAGATATTAATTAGTTATGTATATGTTATCTACATTTAAAGTACTGCAAAAATAATGGAGTTAATATGTTAAAAGTAATTAATATTATTTAACTTTATGAGCCTTATACAGAATCTGTAAATTTTTGGCTGATGATTGTAAAAGAAATCTTTTTTCAATGATATTGAGTACATTAATTATAACTCTTTCATCAACCACTTAGTCTTTGTGAGCCCAGTAGTGGATTATACCTTACATCAACTGTTAAACCAGAATGATGGTGTCCTCCTTTTTAGCTCTATGAGACAAACAGATGATCTATGAAAAGAATGACTGCATGGTTATGGCTTTTTTTTTTTTTTTTAATTTATTTTCAAGTACAATGCAGCTAGTTTTCTTAACTTCTGAATTTTTAGGGCATTATGAGAATGTGAATTTAAAATATCTTTTGTCTTGCTGCGATCTGTCATTACATTTGTAGTAGATGGGCTCTTTTGCTGATTCTCAGTCCTATGTAAATGTGGACAGAAAGGGTAATCCCAGCTCTGAAAATTTGCTTCGCCTTTGTTTTTGATGTGGTCTAAACAGTTGGTATAAAAAAATATTTATGCTCAGTAATATATTGGCCCATGAGCAGCACAGTGAAGATCAATGGATGAGTCATCTGGTCAATGCCATTCATCCTCATTTATCAAGTTACACATATCTTAATCTTCCATTTCTGCAGAAGTGTTCCTCAGTCTCCCCTGGGTAAATATGGGCCAAAGATAGTGCAGGTTCTAGGGTGACTATTAATCAATAAGTGAGAAGATTGTTTTATATATACTAACTGATATTTAATATATTGTGTGATGGGTTCTCACACAGATTAATGAAGATAGAAATACTCTATTTGTTTCAAAGAGTTCTTAATGGTTTAGAAATTTCACGAAGCCTTATTAACAATATTGAATATTCTTTATCTGTTTATAACACAGCATAGTCACTTTTTCATAAAGATTTACGCTGTATAATTTATTGCTATTGAATCACTGTTTTATGCGTACGTGTGGTCATGCATCAGTTAATGCCTGTCTGAGGGAAATGGAAAACTGGACAGGACCATGGGCCTTTTTTGCTCTCCACAACAAAGAATTTTTTTATTCTATTCTACTTTATTTGATTATTATGAATGTTAATATTACACTTTTCAGAGACAATCCTGTTGAATGTTTAGCAATGCTAAAATCTTTTCCCATGTCAGAGAAAATCGGGTTAAATACAGTTAGCTACAAGTTTTCAGTGACAATAACACTCTCCCCCGTGTTAATAGATATTAAAATCAATAGGCAATCTCTTTCAGTCGCCTTTATGATTATCTGACATCCGAGATGCTAGTGGGATTAAGCTCTGTCTTGCTTTTCGTGTAAATCATCAGCAAAATCCTACTTGCCATCAAGTATTCAGAAGCAAGCCCTGGAGCTACAATCCTCGCACAAGCAATAAGGGAAAAATGACTCCTTGTGTCATTTCCCTCTCCAGAAATGAGGTCAAAACTTGAAAATTATGTTTCAGAGTAATACAGCCAATAAGGGAAACTGCTAGTAAAAGAGGGTATCTAAATGCAAATGTGTTCATCATATTGCAGGTTTGATTTACAGTAAGAAAGCCTGGGATAAGATCCAATGAAATCTAAAGGAGAAAAAAAAAGTATTGTATGGGATATGGATATATTTTCTCAAAACTGCTAATTCTATCTACAGTCTATAGGAGTGACATGTCTTGTAACTTTGCCGTAGTAGCTTTCATATACAATATGATTTTACCTCACAAAGTGGTGAATTAAAAGACCACAGTCAGTAACACCAGTATCTCATGTATATGCCAACAAAGCTTGAAAATAGAGTAACACACTCCTGCAGTTTGAGCCTTCTCCTCAACCATGATTCACAGAGTAACGCTGGCTGTCAGAGGAGGATTTACTGTTAAAACAGATAAAGATTCATCTCTGTAATCCCAGGCAAATTGAGAGGAGGACTGGAATCACTTCAACATAAATGAGAAGTTTTGTTACACCTAGGAAGAATCCAGACTCACCATCTCATGGCATTCGTGCAGACCACTGCCACAGCTTGTACAACATGTATGAGTTTTAACCAAATTTGCTTAGAACATGAGAGGTAATTCTAGCAGCAATTGTGACATGCACCTGTGAGTTGTAGATAGGCTATGATGCACTTCAGCAAAATTCTGAAGATACAGTGAATAATTCAATTATTGTACTTTTAAAATGATACAAAATACTTATTTTTTTGGAGCTTTTCAAGTTCAAAGAAATGTACAGGTATTAAAAAGACCATGAAAATTGTATGCTTCGTTTACAAAATAGTGGACGCTGCCTAAGATTCAAATGCAGTGCACAAATTAAAAATACAGCCCTAATGGCAACCTGTCCCGTAGCTGCAGTCATAGTGCATTCACAAAGTAGGTATCTACTTCCTGCATCAAGCACAGGACATTAACAGATCCACTGCTGACAATCAGTTGTCCTGGACAAACTCTTAATAATAATTTCTTTTTAAGATAATTTATTTCCGTTGGATGAAAACACCAGTAAATCATTATTTAAAAAAAAAAAAAATGTAAGGCCTTTTGTAAAGATGATGTACAGCTGCATACTGCTGATTAAACCAACTCTGCTGATGTTTAAGTACGGCTCAGAAATGCAGAGTGGGAAGATAAGATATTATTATAGATTGAAGGTAACTGTTAGTCTTTTTTAAGGATAGTTATGGGGAAGAATTAGATCTCTTTATGACATTGCACAGCTAAAACAGTAGCATTCCAAGTAGACAAGACAAGATGCGTGTATTTTATCTAGAGTGTTGTTTAGTGAGAAAGTTCCAGAGAATCAGAAAGATTAGCAGGAGGAAAACCACAGAAGAAAAGACAAAACTGAACCTAGCCTTTGTTCTCTATTGACTGCTCTTTGTCAAGACTCCGTTCTGCCTCGCAGAGAAGAAATGTCTTTACAAGTGAGCAAGCATTCTTCATTTTAAACTTCCTGGGAAACTTTCTCATTTTACTTGCTGTACATGGGCCATGGACTGAATTTTGACTCCAAATCTGTATTTTTCATTACTCGTGCAGTTTTATGATAAATGTGCATTCAAGCTTTAGACAACTCGTATTTTGCTAACTAAGGAGGTTTCTTGTTCAGATGTGGTACAGAAATACAACAATCATGTAGCTTTCATAAGGCTTTTCTTTGTGATGGAAGTTTAGTGGAAATAGTCTCACAGGGCTTTATACTCTGTACTCTTGCCCTCTCCACCTTCCCTTGCACTCAGCAGTGCATGGGGCACACTGGTTTGTATTTTGGGGTTTGAAGTGGGGCAATTCTTCAGTGCCAACAGCAAAGCGAGGCCAGGGCTGTATGACAGTAACAAAGCAGGACTGCATGCCAGGGTGAAGGATTCCATGTTGCCTCTACAGTCCCTGTGGTTCTGCAACCCACAGGTGCATGTGGGGCAGGCATTGGAGTGCAAGCCTGGTTTCATGGCTCACTCTGTTGGGCTGCATCCCTTCTGCCCAGAGCTGGGACCCAGCATTTGGTGCAGAGCAGCCTCCCGCAGCCTAGGGTGGGGGGATTTCTTCCTGCTGTTATCAGCCCTGGGGTAGGCCTGTGCAATTCACTGTGATTACAGGGAGGTGAGGCATGCCTGGGATTTTGGAAGCCTACATAGAGTGGCACACCTGTATAACCCTGTTAAATATGTCAGCCTTACAAAGCCATTGCTGAGGACAGAAGCTGCCATGCTTGTTTTCAGCAGGGACAGGAAGGGAAATCCCACACCCATATACATTGCAATGCTTTGCAGCACAGTGGCCCAGCACTGTACTTGCGCACAGAAAAGTCTCACTGTGATTGCAGTGGGAGGAGAGCCCGGGTGAAAGCTGTGGAACTGGAGCTTGTGTATGTCAGAGCAGACGTCCACAAATGAGAGAACTCTTTTCTTTGGAAATGTGAGTAGAGAATTGCAACAGGCTACAGTGATAGTTGCAATTGAAGTAAATTACATGTAAGAAAGAATCAGGATTTTGAAGGATGTGATCTTGAAAGTTTGAACTGTTGGAATACAATTCAGGACTTAAAATCTCTCAGACCAATAGTGTGAATCTAGAGAATAACAGTTGTGGAAAATGGTGACTGTAACACTCATCAGGTACTTCTATCATTTTTGAGATGTTAAAAAACACATTGGTAATAAGGGCATGCGTGCTGAGATGTAAGAAATCACTAAGGAGCTGCATTGTTGGTGATTACAGAAGCACTTCGTTGGCTTTAGAATAAGTAGAGCCAGGCCCTGCATGCATGCTACCATGAGGCATTACCAGGAAAAAGCCAAATCCCTGTGTAATATTATACAGTTTATAGATTAAGCTTTGCTTTGTTGCAGTAATTGCAGTCTTATAATACCTCGAGTTTTTGCTTTTGAGACACTAACTGGCCAATCCTCCGAGCACACACGACTCAGCTACTGTTGAGGCAGGGCTGTGGAGCAGGCCTGCGGCTCGGGGTGGCTCATGACAGGGCCCGGGCCTGCTGTCTGGCAGCCTGTGCTGAACGGGTCGGGACTGGCCTGTGCCAGACCCACACCTGCACAAATCACTCCTCGGGGCTCATTGGACCCGTCATCGGGCTTCCTAATGCACTCATATGTCTGCAAAATGTACATGTAGAGGAAAAACCTTTTCATTTCTGTGTTGAGGAAAAACATGATGAATGACCGTTCCATGAAAACAAATCAAATAAAGCCACCCTTTACCAAGAGTGGTGTTTAACAAACCCTGCTAGCTACTGTGAGCTGACTGTTTGACCCTTGGTTCTCTCAGCAGTCACAGCAAACCCAGAAATTGGACACTCTTTGTGCTGCTGTGCCAGGGTGCGGGGTGCCACCCGATCCCCACAGGACAGCTCCTGGTTCCCTTCTGGTTGGTGGCACAGTCCAGCTCTGTGTGCAGGCCGAGAGAAACTGTGGTGCCATGGGGCTGTGAGGTGCCATTGCCCCACACTGTCCATGGGGGCATGTGGAACACCTTGTGTGCGTTCTGCAGGGGAGTGTACACATCTGCCCCTGCAGCCCGCTTCTTCTTTGGGAAGAGAAACCCGTTCTGGGTGTTTCTAGGATCTGGAAATAAGCAGCTGAAGCTAAGAGAAATTAGATGTTGTCTTTGGATTTTACATTAAAAATTACTATTAAATCTGGAAAAACAATGTGCTTGCTTACTTTTTGTTTAACCATAAAAGACAAGAAAACGATTTTATTCTGCTGTCTGAAAAACACTTAGAAAATTTATCTCATCTGCTTCCAATGACTGAGATTGTGAGGGCCTCTGTTGGACCATGTCTGTTTTTATGGTATGTTTTTAATACTTGATTTCTACTGTATTTTTGCAAATAAATGTTAGACCAAGGGGACAACTTTCTCAGCTAATGTAAATCAGCAGGGCTCCATTGATTTGAATGGAGCTATCGTGATTTATGCCCACTGGGGATTAGCCTAACCAAAGGCTTTGTAAGCTTTTTAAAGTTAAAGGAACAGGCTTTTTCCATATTTAGCTGCTTAAGGAAAATATAAAAGGAGAAGTATAAGCACAGGTTAATGTAAACTATAGCTTTAGGTGATGAACTACTAAATATTTGGAAGGCTTGAAGTGTAATTGTGAAAATGTACTGCATTTGGGGAGAAAGCCAGAAATTTACAGCCCATATACATATACATCCATACACATATTCCACAGTTATTCAGTAGGTGGCAGTTAAAAGCCTAGATGAGCTGTGCAGTCGCCATTTAGGCAGCATCACCAGTGGAGGCTGGAACCAGTCCATCTGTAATAGCAGAAAGAAGGAGCAAGGCTGCAGCTGAGCCAACAGCAGCACCCAGCCAGCCCCAGCACCCGGGGAGAGCACGGCAGCAGCGCAGAGCCGCAGCCCCAGGGCAACAGCAGGCAGTGCTGGGCGTGAGGCAGAGGAGAAGAAAACAGAGCTACAGCCCCTGCAACTGATACACGGTCTCCTTCCCAGTGGAGAAAACCTACGGCAGAGAGGGCAAGCAGCTGGTGCGATGACAGGCAGAAACTGAAGAGCTTTTGAAGCCTTCTGTTCCTTCACAGGTAATTTTCTTTCCATTGCTTGTGTTATCTACATTTCCTCATACAATAAACATAGGTTTGCAAGGAGAATAGAGGTCTTTTTATATCCTCTGACCAAAATCTCCAGTCCTCACTCAGGAGAAATTTCAGTAGAGTTTTGCTTGAGTTATGACTACAAGATGTGATCCAAGTTATTACCCTTTGTAGAGAATAAGGCATGTTACAAGCTGGGGCTGATACAGAAACCAGTCACGTACATACTGACCAGCTAAACAACGCTATTTTTCTGTTTATATTGGGATGCTAGTAATGGTTNTTTTTTTTTTTTGTTAAAAAAAACCCTGCCTTTCATTAAAACTAACTGCGCTGAATTTTGCTCTACTTCATACCACTGCCTCTGCACTGGTGTAAAGAGAGTTTGCTTTTATTTCATTTTTTTAAAAGGTAATTTAAAAGTGAAAGTAACTTTTTAACTTATATGAGAAAAGAATGCAAAAATGTCGAGTATTTCTTTGAAATAAATGCAACTTTTCAACATTCCTTTCACAGGTGGGTAATATTTTATTTGCTCTGTAGATTGTGCCATTCTCAGTTGAATGAATGAAAATAAATCACGAGGGGCTATTGTCAAGTGTCTGTGAGTGACATGAATTCAGAGTTGACAGTACTTTCTCTCTTGCTATCTTGTAAAATGTGGGATGATCTGTATGCTGCAGCACTCAGTCACAGCTGGGTGAGCTCAGATGGGAGGAACAAGATTTGATGTATTTCATTTTTAAAGCATTTTCTGAATCTCTTGTTTTACGGGTATCTGATCATACACAGGTCTGTAATGCCTGTTCATAAATGCACACATTTACAGGTATGTGATGTGTCCTTCCACATACCTTACAAACAAAGCTGTTAGGAATGATTGCTGTTTTACTTTTGCCAGGGCTTGTAGTTTATTGTACCTGAAATGTTTTCAGATACCACAGTTGTTACTTCTGGGTCAGATGATTATTTTTGCTACTATTTTCCCCTTTTCTGACTGATGGACTTCACTCGTCTTTCAGGGGCTGCCCCCAGGGGATCCAGCTGTGCTTACCAAACACAGTAATGCCCAGTTCTTATGGAATGGCTTCTGTGCCATTGTTCAGGGTCTATGAAATAGCCCCAGGTTTCATGATACTCATTACGTTGCACACTGCTTTTTGCATGAAGAGCTGTCCGAACTTGACATAGGTTCAAATGAGCAACCACAAATTGATGGCCCCATGGAACTGGAAATCTAGGAGGATGATTGCAATATACTGCAATCTTCATCCTTGGGAAAATAGAAGAATGAATGGATATAAGATGTGAATACACTTAGGCTGGATGGTTTCAAACAATTAGAGCACCAAGCTACTGAAAGTACTTTCCTGTTGAAGTAAGAGAAAGAAAGGTTCTGAATGTTTTTCAGTTGGAACCTGATGGAAAAGATTATGAAATCACTGTCTGCAATGGCAAAGAACTGGGTTTGATGCGCCAGAAGGTCTCTTTCCGTTCTAAATACCATTCTTACCATTCGCTGGAAGTTGCTACATTGAAAAATCTCTTCGCAAATGGGTCAAAGTTTTTGGATGCACAGTTTTCCACATGTCTCACAACAAAACCAAATGCAAACGAATTTCTCTCCTAGGTTTTTCTGCACTTTTATTTGCACCACTGTGGCACTACAGCAGATACTTAAGCCCGGATGCTCATCAGACTGAATGACATCCCCTTCTCATAGTGCAGAGCAGATCTCTGTGGAAGGCTCCTTCTGCTCAAATGGCCAAGATTATATTACACCAGCACTGCAG
>WBMW01004843.1:20883-45370 GCA_013396635.1 Penelope pileata | reverse complement strand
AAAAAAAAAAAAACCAACCCAACCCTCCTCCCGCCCTCCCCCAAAGTGGATAAAATGTATTCTGACAGTGCTGATTCTGAAGTTGCTACCAGTGCTGGTTCTAATTTCCTTCAAGGTTTACCTGATAACTTCACTTTTGTGCTAACCAACACATCTGTCCTACCATCATGTGTGAAATTCAAAGACACATATTTTCATTGTGATGGAGTGTGCACTGTTCCTTCAGGCTTAGCTGTAAAATATTGCAGTAAAAAGTATTCTGACTCCAAGACGCTCTTGCAGAAGAGAATGGCCTCCCCTCCCCTCCCCTCCCCTCCCCTCCCCTCTTTTTCTTTTTTGTTTTTATTCAAGAGGACACATTGGATTGCTCTCAATTTGCAGTAACTATTCTGTAACAACTAATGAGATACATTTGAATCTTCCAGCTCCCAGGTGGCATGTGAGTATCAGGACATTTGTATGCTGAAACTGAAACAGTATTCAGTGTGGAAGATTTGCTTCAGTATGTAGGGATCCTTCCAAATGTTTGTTGCTGTCCCCTTAACACTTGGTACTACTAGACCTTACTGAAGAACTCTCATAATTACTTACTAGAAAAAATGTGAAATATAAATACACAACCTTTTCAAATCAACAGTTCTCTTAAGGGTAACATAAAAAAAAAAAAAGAAAAAGAAAAGAAAAGAAAAGAAAATTTATTCTGAATGTTATTTTTTAGTTTCCACTCCTAATTTTTTAAGTATTAGCAAATAGGTCTTTTCACTGCACTCTTGGTGTTTCAGTAAAGTCAAAAGATGTACAAAATTATCTTATTACTGCAAAGGCAGTGATAAAAAAGCGAGTGACTATTGAGAAACATGTCTAAATTGAAATCATAATTTTTTTTATCTTTTTGAGAAAATAACCAAAAACACTGATTACTGTATAATTGTTGATATGTATATCAAAAGAAGACAAGTAAAATGTCAAAAAAAATGGGTTTCAGGATGTGACAAACATACTTTTCCACTCACACTGAGGTTAGGAGCGCCTCCTCTCAGGTAAATTTGAGTTGAATGTTAGACTTCTGTTTATGAGATGAAAATAAGCCTCTGATTTCTCTGACTGTGCAGAGCTGCAGTATGCTATGGCAGTGAAATACAATTCCCCTCATTCTGACTGTATGTAATGAAATTGGTTTAAGGTGAATCAGGGTAGATGTCAATGAAGTCCTCACAGGCTTTTAACATCACTGTTTAAAATCTATGTGTAAGAAACCAGTCATATGAAAAGAGGAAATGCATTTCCAGCTTACAGACTTTTCCATCCTTTTACATGTTCGGTAGTTCTACCTTAGAATTAATATGTGAGGTTAATAAAACTGCCCTCTTTTATTGATTTTTATATTCTTCTTTGAAAATACAGACTGCAGCTTTTGTCTGTTCTGACAAAGTTAGTAATATGCATAATCAAATATTGGCTAACACTGATAGCTACTGTATTGCTGCAAATCCAACAAAAAGCACTACAGCGTTCTTTGTGTGCTCAAACATTAAAATGCAGACATATTCCTGAGAAAGTATTTTTAATTCTTTGAATACAGTGTTTTCTAATTTTGCTTTCTGGGACAATGAAAGGAAAGATCAATTACGAACAAACTGTTCTAAAGGCTAAGCTCACATATTTCAGAATATGAGGTACAGAAACCTGGGAAAGTGATGAAGATAAATATAAAATTGCTTTTCTGTTTAACACAAAGTCTCAGTAACAAAAACATTCAGCTTTGTGAAAGTCTTGAGATGCAGATTTGTGAAATAGTTTTAAAGAAAATACACTTTAGAGAGAAAAAATAAGTAACTTTTTTCCTTCTAAATGAACAAATTGCACATCATAGATAGCAAAGAGCTTCTTGTGAATATGTAGAAACTATCAGAATTCTGTCATTCTGTTTGCTGATGATACAAAACTGGGAAGAGTGGCTGACATGCCAGAAGGCTGTGCTGCCATTCAGCAAGACCTGGACAGGCTGGAGAGTTGGGCAGAGAGGAACCTGATGAGGTTTAACGAAAGCACGTGTAGAGTCTTGCACCTGGGGAGGAATAACCGCATGCACCAGTACAGGCTGAGGGATGACCTGCTGGAGAGGAGCTCTACAGAGAGGGACCTGGAGGTCCTGGTAGACGACAGGTTGGCCATGAGCCAGCAGTGTGCCCTGGTGGCCAAGAAGGCCAACGGGATCCTAGGGTGCATTAAAAAGTGCATTGCCAGCAGGTCGAGGGAGGTGATCCTCCCCCTCTACTCTGCCCTGGTCAGGCCTCAGCTGGAGTACTGTGTCCAGTTCTGGGCTCCCCTGTATAAGAAAGACAGGGACCTCCTGGAAAGAGTCCAGCGGAGGGCCACAAAGATGATAAAGGGCCTGGAGCATCTCCCCTATGAGGAGAGGCTCAGTAATCTGGGTCTGTTCAGCCTGGAGAAAAGAAGGCTGAGAGGGGACCTGATCTATGTTTATAAATATCTTAGTTGCGGGAGGCATATGGAGGTGGGGAACCTCTTTTCGGTGGTCAGTGGGGACAGGACAAGGGGCAATGGCCTAAAACTGGAGCACAGGAAGTTCTGCACCAACATGCGTAATAACTTCTTCACAGTGCGGGTGACGGAGCACTGGAACAGGCTGCCCAGGGAGGCTGTGGAGTCTCCTTCCCTGGAGATATTCAAGACCCGCCTGGACGCCTACCTGTGCGACCTGCACTAGGGAACCTGCTCTGGCAGGGGGGGGTGGACTCGATGATGTCTTGAGGTCCCTTCCAACCCCTACAATTCTGTGATTCTGTGATT
Source organism: Penelope pileata (assembly GCA_013396635.1). Lineage (NCBI taxonomy): Eukaryota > Metazoa > Chordata > Aves > Galliformes > Cracidae > Penelope > Penelope pileata. The sequence continues at coordinate 42,556 of WBMW01004843.1, read as the reverse complement.
CCTGTAGCGCACCCCACATTTACACTTTAATTGCTGATTTCCAAACCTTCTGATTTGTAGATAATCTTGGTGAAAGCACAGGCTTCTTCCTAGCACATGGAACATTGTTGACAACAGGACTTCACTGCTTAATCACTTGTCAGGTGTTCTTCTGGTTCCTGAAACCCACTGTGTTAACCTATTCATAAGTTCTCACCTAACAAACAGTTGCAAAATGTATTACACTGGCTAATAGTGTTTCTGGGAGGCTTGCCATGCACAGCATGGACTGCAGAGCAGATAATGATATGCTTAGTTAGATCTAATCCAGATCATTTTGACTGGTGTATTATTTGGGCCATATAAGAGTATCAGAAGAATCTCAATGGTCAAAATAGCAAACACTACGTGTATGGCAAGAAAAGGTAACAATGGGAGCTATGTTCGTTTAACCAAGATCCTTGGTCTTTGATGGTTCTGCTTCTATAGAAGTGATGTTCAAATAGCCTCAAATTTACATGAAGGAATTGAGGACTAAGAAGGAAAGACAAAAGTCCCACTGGTCTTTTACAGTTTTCTCTACTGAACAGAATCCAGTCTTCCATGGACACGTACGTTCTTCTGCGTAAATACATAGTTTCATATGCAACCAGCTTGCTGCCTATGTTGGAGTTTTTATCATGAATCTCATGATATATAGAATTTAATGCCCAAAGTATCTACAGCCAAACAATTATTTGAGAAATTTTGGTTCCTATATATATATATATATATGGTTCATATGTTTCTATTCAGGAAAACTTTAAAACCACACATCTTTCTATTAGACACAAAATAAAAAGTCACTTTTTTGGGGCTAGTGGACATCTAGAGAAGTTCACCACAGGATGTGGTTGTAGCTAATTGCCACAAAGAGCATTCTGCAATTAAAAAACAGAGGGACTGAGAGGTAAGACTGCTTCTTTGACCATGCAAATATTTGTCTGAGTGGAACATTTCAATGAATAGTTGTATAGCTCTATCCAATGGCATTACAGATTGAAAAGTAAATGTACTAGGTTGTAATTTTTTCATCCCATCTTTACTCAGATAAATGAAATCCATGGAAAACTGAGCAAAACCTACTTCACCTGTTATGCTGGAGAGAAAACTCAAAAGAAAAAAAAAAGAAAAAGGAAAATTCAGTCCCATAGATCCCACAGTGATTTAAATAAAATACTGTTATCTCAATGTTTGTATTTCTATGTGTGAACTCAAGAATAACTAACTATGTAAATGCAAAGACTTCTAAGAGGTTTCTCAGTGCTTTGTCTTTAAGTGCTTAAAATATTAACATACTGCTTAAATACTCCAATAGATAAATAAATCTAAAAGTAATTCCAATTGAATCAATGAAGTATCTAACATGCCTGAAGTAAAGCTGAGTGGCTTGACATAGGACTTGAGTGTAGACATTCTCTTTTTTTAAACTTTAAGACTATCCAATCCACTAAATGTAAAGTGGCAATAAGCAGGACACCACTCCACCCTGGGAAAACTTCTCATTTAGCACTGTTTCTGTTTGTGTGAGTGAGAAAGGCTTTTCATGTGGTAAGCAGATTCAAAGATGATGACTCTGTTTTTGTGACACCAGTACATGCCTGTTATTAAAAGGTTAGTTCTGAAAGATCTTGGGCCGCAACAGAACAAATCATTTAGTCATACTCTTAATTCCACAGCTTTTTGTTGGATCAGGCCTAGTGCCTTCTGTGTTTTGTGCACACAAACCTAGAGCAGAAAAGGAAATCGACAGAACCTTCCACACATTTCATTCTTCTGTCATCAGGCCTGCCTTCTTCAACACAAAAAACTATTTCACTTAACATAACTTATCTATGCTACATATTGCACCTATACAAAACATAATTAATTCTCTCCCCTTTCTCTTTTCAAAATTTTTTTGCCTAGCATAACCACTGCAACAATCTCAGCCAGACACATGTTAGTGCAAGAGTTAGTGAAGAGTTTCTTCATGTTAAACTAAGAGTTTGTGTTCTTTGTTTTAGCAAGTGAAAATAACTGCCAGATCCATTTGATATGATGATTTATAGAGGTTCAAACAATTTTGAAAAAGCATTGTTTTGTGAAGTGAGATTTTCAACATGGGCATGATGAAAATGTGACAATTTGCTAGAGTAGAACACAGCATCTCTGACCACAGCGTATGGGCTGGGTTTTAAACACGCATTTGTCTTTTTAAGGCTGATGTTCTTGAGACAATACTCTACTTCTGCAAATACAGAACCAAACTGTGATGAATTATTCTGAAAGACTTTTTTCTACTATGTTTCTATGTTAGGGCAGCAATATGAAGGGAATCTACAAAAGCTCTCAGAGAACCCCCTGAAAAAAAAGAAAATTCTACAATGAATAGGGAAGGTGCAAAAAAGACAGAGCGAGGCTCTTCTAAGTGGTGCCCAGTGCTAGGAGAAGAGGCAATGGGCGCAAACTGGCACACGGGAGGTACCCTCTGAACACCAGGAAGCACTTGTGTGCTGTGCAGATGGCGGAGCACAGGCACAGGCTGCCCAGAGAGGCTGTGAGGTCTCCTCTTAGGAGATCATCAGAAGCAGCCTGGATATGATCCTGGGCAACCTGTTCTGGGTGTCCCTGCTTGAGCAGGGGTTGGAGCAGATTTATGACACACAACTTTAATTTCTTATTTTCACAGAAGATGCCATTTTCTCCATAGCTCAGTCTTGTCTGCTTTTTTCTGGCTGATGATATGAAGTATTAAGTTCATTTTTCTTCTCTCTCTCAAACTGTACTTGAGAACAGCTGTCTGTCATTGTCCACCATGGCCTATTATGCCATCCAGTGATTGTATTGACTCTGAAAATAAATCTGGAATTCCAAAAGCCTCTATTCAGCCATATGGGTTTTTGGGGGCCACAGTTAGTAACTTCTCCACAGATCTTAGATTTTTAAGTTCCTTTAATTGTCTAACTGTTGAATGTTCTTTGGTCAACAAGACTTGTTACATTCTAAAATTTTCACATAATTTGTAGCTGCTGCATCTGCTGACCTCCCAAAATCACTGATTTTCTTAATCTTTCCTCTACATTCAAGAGCCTCTAAATGGCATGAATGCTATATATGCTATATGCAGACTTTGGAAACAATGTTCAGTTAGATCACAGTTATGATCACAGCCCATATTAAAAACAGATGAAACAATCATCCTAGTTTAAAGTTCTTTCTGAAGGAATTTCCTAAATTGGGACCTTACAGGCCACATCAGCAGAACCCATTTCCTTTTCATGATGCTAGTATTTTACATAACAATTATGTAAATCTTACTTTGGTAACTTGCATGTCAGTTCTTGGCCATTCAGTGCTGGAAATCTTGAAGTGGATATAGTCTTTGTTGATCTTGCAATATGGCCTTTATTTTGAAGAACAATTTGTCAACATCATGCAAAGCTAATTGAAATCAATGTTTATATTCACCAGTAGTCAGTGACCAGCTGAGTAAACTTTGGTTTAGTTGGAGTAAACTTGGAGGGAGCCCTAACATGAGCTTTTAGACTAATTTAAAAAGCAACCTATTACTATGAAACAACAGCAAAACTGTTGCTAGGGACCTAGTAGTTTCTGGAAGCAACTAATTTAACTAATAATCAATTTTTCATCATCAGCAGCAAAACTACCTTTCCTAAAGAGAATGAGCTGCTCCCCTGAGAGTTATCATTAGACGGAACAACTATGGGCAAAGCCTTTTTTAGGACGAAAGCAAGATGCTTTCTTCAAATTGCACAGAAGTGGGAAGACCCAGAGAAATTTTAAAGATCTCTGAAATTGCATAAATACCTTGAACAAAATACAGTAAATTGCTATCTTCAAGTTATGCAAAAGACCTTTTGCATTTCAAGGCTTCCTTTCATTTTGCATGGAAGAAGCTATGGTCCAAAATATCTCTCTATAATGTTGTCTTACAGAGGAATCTAAAACTTTTATCAATTATGCGTAAATAATATCTAAGTTAATATCTTTTTATTTGTTTAATCTAATTTTTTTAATTTACTTAACCTGTTATCCAGTAATCACTGGATAATATCTGCTAATAGAAGTATCAAAGACTTAAGTGCAAGGAATTCACCAACGTGTACACAAACATTTTGAAAATAAGCCAAGATTTTGCAAACTGAAGTTTTGATATGGCAAAGCTGACTCAGGACAGAGTTTTGCTCTGAATACATCAAATAATTATAATTATCCTTATTAGTACAGTTAATCCCTGCATAGGTATTCATACTGATATGAGTCGGCCACTTGTCCTCCTATTTTATGTAAATGTAATGCAAAAGCAGAAGGTGTTCTGAATGGATGCTTATCTGTGACAAGGCTCAGTGACAAAAACACAAACAGTACAAAAATATTCTTCTTTGCTAACAAAGATAGGAAGAGCAACACCCACATAAAAGCGAGAGCTGACATAAATCAAGCGTTAAAACATTCCCGCAGTGAAGAAATTGCACTTTATACTAGCTGATCATAAAAAAGCATGCTTTTAAAGAACATTCTGTTCAGCATGAGAATAAAGAAGTGCTTTCCAAATGCACTAGAACCTCATGTTGTGGTGAAAAGCTATTTCAAATGTCTTTTGAAGCTGTTTTTGTCTTCAAATAAGTCAAAAATTTCATTGTTAAGAAAAGCTAGGCAAGCAAAAAAAAAGGGAGGGCAAAAGAATGAAAAAGACAGTATTGTGGTAAACAACAGAAGTATAAAAATCCCCATTCTTGAAGTCAATATTCATTGACAAACGTGGTGAAAATACTCCTACAGAAGTCCTTCTCTATAGAAAAATTTTTTGCAGAGCCCTTTTTCTCTACTATTTGTAATATGTTTCTTTTTTAGCTTTGATATGGTGAGGTGGGCATCAACCATGCTGAAACCCATCTAATCCCTACCTGCATTTTCTACTTTTCTCCACCTTCAACCATGCATCATTGCATAGTGGTGTCATCACTGGGTAGCCTGATGGATTGTCATTTTACATTGGTGTAAGATTTTGAACTAAATGCATTTCTTAAACTTCATTGGATTTTCATCATAACTATGAGAATACAGAGACATCTCCCTAGGCTTAATGAATAAATAAATAAATAAGTCTGTAACTGACATGAGATGATTTTATCTGAGGAAACAGAGCTTTCAGGAAATTAATACGGGGCATCTGACAATTGCTGTGTTGCATATCAGACTGACATCTCAGTAGGATGTCATAAAAGCTCAAGAACTGAATCAGCTAAGACACAATCAAAGCCTCTGACTCCAGATAACAAATGTAGTATCAGTTCTTTTTATAAAAATGAATGCTACCCTAAAACATACCATCTAGCCAAACATTTTCAAAGAAATTTGCAACATGACTTTGCATGGAATTCTGACAATGCAACACGGTGAAAATATTATGCAACACGGTGAAAATATTTCGCAACAAAACCAAAACTGTGTAATAACTGGAAAGTGATCTTTTTAAGAAAAAGATATTTAAGATATTAAAGAAACTGCTTTGAAGTATAAAGGAGGAGGGTTTTACCAGCATCACCAGTGTATATGATATTCTAATCTAATACTACTCTAAGGACAAGTATACAAGTAGGAACATTTTCAGAACATTTGGAAGGTATTTAATATGCACGAATTCAGTCTCCCTATCCCCTTTGCAGTGAAAGGGGATGAATGTGTTACTAATGCCTCAAACAGAAACATAAGAGGCAAATCATAAATACAGTGGGTAGACAGGTTAGACCAAGAAAACCGATTAAAGGCAGAAGAAAACTATGGAAATCCAGATACAGAAGTTGTGGCAGTAATTTGGTAAATGCTAACACATCCACATGTAATTAGACACCCAAAGAACATCAGGAGTTTAATCCATCTAGTACATAATCTGTAATGTGAGGTACCTTTTTCAAACATTTTTATTGCACATTTTTATTATCTCTATCTAACTAGCTGACCAGTTCTGTATTAAAAAGTCTCAGTCCTTAAACTGTATTCTACTCTCTGAATTACTTTTCACTTCTTTTACCTGGCATATCAGAAACAGATGGTGAGAGAAGATTCTGAAGATCTACAGTTGTGCTTGAACTGGAGGCAGACATTTTGTGGATGACCCGTTGATACCAGTCACAGCAGCTGAGCTAGAGCAATTCAAGCCTCGTGCTAGCAGATCACCTGCAGAAAACAGATCTAAATCAGCAGAGATATATGAAGATGCACTAAGTTGCTGAATTTTGCAAATGACTAATTAAAAATGAATGGTGTGGATATATGTAAGTCAGGGCAGTTTTGTTAAACCTGGCACTTCAGAGGATGCTAATAAGTTTTCACTGACATAGTTTGTAAACACAGCAAAGGCAGCAACTGAGGCCTTATTACAAAAAATTCATGAATAAGTTAGTCCTTAAGTGTAAAAGACAACTGCAGGTTTTCTATGTGCAGAATATGAAAGGGACAGGTTTGCAAGGTGTGGATAAGATAGGATATTATGTATCTGAAAATTCAGACTCTTTCAAGTTCATTTTTCCATTCACACATTTATCAGAATATGGAAAGCCTGATGAAACAACATGGACTTTACTTTGTCCTTTTGTGTGTTTTATTTAATGTAGTTTAAGACAAAGAAAAATCCACACCCTTACAGGGCAGTATAAAACACATTTACAAATGCACTACTAGGTGAAACTACATGACAGTCACACAGAATGATTTTCACTGTGGAAGAATCTCTGACCAGAAACACAGAGAGAATATAACCACGTAGTAAGAATGATCTATGGAAGTCTTTCCGCTGAGTGACTAAAAAACCATGCATGAGCATTCTGTTTTGTTTGCTCCCAGTGCCTGAGCAGGACAAAAAGATAAATTATTCTTTATATTGCTATAACTGATGAAATTTAAGATGAGTGCATGAGGCAGACTAATCTCTTGCAGCAACCTGGGATGGGGGCTACTCAAAATACGGAGAACAGCTCTGCCCTGGGACCATGGTAGCCAGCAGTATGGGTATGGAACAGCCGCGACCTTGGCCACAATGAAGGTGCACTGTGTCTTGGGCTGTATAAACCATAACATACTAAGTCAGTTCCAGTGGAGGAAACAACAAGGCCACTCAGATGGTCAGGGCTAGAGCATTTTCCTGCCCTGCAGGCTATGGGACCAGGTGTGGTTCAGCCTGGGGCACTACACAATAGCCCCCTCAAAATATACAGGGAGGCCATCAAGAAGTTGGAGTCAAAAGTCACAGCAATGAATGGTGAGAGAAGAAGGAACAACAGGTATGAACAGAAGAACAAGAAGGTCATATTAGATACAAGGGGAGAAAAGTTTACATTTAGGATAATTTGGCAGTGGAATACATTGTCCCAGTGAAGCTGTGGGAGATGTTGGAGGTTTTCAAGCCCTGACGGAACATAACAACCTTGTCCATTCTCATGGCTGATCCTTCTGTGATCACCAGGTTAGAAGACCCCTTCCAGCCTTAATTATCCTGTCATTCTACAATCATTTCTGAAGACAGTCTGCAAAATCTCCCTAAGCTGTTAACGCGCTGTCAAGTTTCCCTATTGCCTAAGGTGAACTCTTCCTCTGCAATTTAAAACCCATTAGTTCCTGTTTTTTTTTTCCACTACAGATATGCATTCTCCCTCTTTGCAGCAACATTGTATTTGAAGACTATTACCGTGTCATATCAGGTTCCCTTCAAGGCTTTTCAGATGCTTAATTCTTTTTGCCATGAGTGTCACATTTCAATTTGTTCTAACTTTTGGGTAGCCACATGTGCCAGCTTTCTTGGAGATCTCTGAGCATACTTAAAGAAGTCTAATGCAGCAGGAGGACACTAAAGTTGCTTTTTTAATTTTACTTTTTATTCATACTTTTTCACTGCTTTTCATAGTCAAAGGCATTTTTTCCCCATATTCCTATAGTTCCTGGGCTTCATATTATGTGATTGTGCAACATTTAAGCTGCTTCAGACGTGAAGTAGCCCTGCTTTTCTTTCTCCTCTTCTTGTTCATAGGAACTATTACATTGTAACTCTCATGGTAGCTCATTCTCTTCAGTCACCTATGACTCTAAGCTCTGCGACTGTTCTCAATTTGCATGTTTGCAGCTGTCTTAGGCATAGGTTTCTTCCTAATGGCCTAGTTTCCTGCTAGCTTCCTCTGCTCTCATTGCTTGCTAGCTATTTTGATTTTGCTTGTTTTCTCAACAGCATGAGCTGTTTGGCCATTTTCCTTTTCCCTCAGAGGGCTTTCCCTCTTATGTAAAAACATATACTAGCATATTCTGTGACTATTCCAGTCCTTGAATTCTGCTGTCAGAGTGAAACAGTTTTGTTTCATTGCCTCAAGATAAACACCCTTATTTATTAGTCTTTCCTGTATTTAAACAGAGCTCTGAGAGTGACAGTGACCGCAGCTTAAGAGAGATGGAAGGATGAAGCTGCCTTCTGGCTGCAGCCACGCTGGGTAGGCAGAGCTGTCTCAGCTCTCCACTGTGCCTCAGGATCAGCATCCCCAGTTGCACTGGTTATTCTGCCTATGGTGCGGCATATGAGGAAATATCCAACACATTATGTAAAGACAGATGTTTTCAGCTTACTCAGACATAAGAATTAGGACAGAACAGGATGCCCTGGACAAGAAGGATAGCAAAATCAGGGTATGCTTGAACAGCAAAATGAAGACATTAGTGCAGCACGGGTAGGCACAGCTTTAATCTAACTGGCACAGGCAGTAATAGCAATGAAGATGGAGAAGCACAGAATTCAGTGTGAGCTGGCAACTGGAGTAAGGCCATAGGGACTCTGCTAACATCTGTACCTCTACAACAGCACTGCTGTTCTTCCCCTACTAGACAAGTAAACATTAACCTAAAATTGTGCTCCACAGCACCACTACTCCTTCAGCTACAGTGAAGGAATAGATTTAAGGCTTTCCTGACTCAATAAAAAAGCCCTTTGGGTTGCTCTGGATTAGCTGCTACCTAGGCAACATTGTACCTTCAGTTGCCACTGGGGCACTGGGAAAAGAGAAGAGCATTTCACTTACATTCTTCCCTGACAAATCAGCTAATTTTCCTCAAAACAAGTAAGTGTGCAACAAATTTTGCAGTTTGTTCCACATACTTATAGAACACTATATCTGCTTTGACCTGAAAAGCGTAGATATCCTGGACTCTCTTTGCCTCCTATGGTCTGGTTGTTAAGTGTATATTTACTTAAATCTCACTACACAAAAAAGACTTCTACACTCTGTGTGCCTAAAGAGATTCTACTGATATGACAACAAATTCATTTTCACATTTATTTTATTTAATTCTAAACCAACTATAGCTTGCAACCCTGTGAAAGCTCTACCAGTTTTGTTATTTAATAGTAATGACAATATTTGTGGTCCTAGTGTTTACAGTTAGGTTTTGCCAAAAGACATTTTCTTCAGGGATCATACTGAATGCTGAGATATGCATTTGCTAAGCCTAACAACATACACCACTTAAAAATACCGTGAAGATGCCTGCACTACCTTTCTGATAAGTGTAGGATGTCAGCAACCACATATCGTCTGCTGCAAAATAAACATTCGAATGAATTTGTAGCAACCTGAATGTGGACTATCTCAGTTTATCAAACTGTACTCTTTGACCTGAAATGAAAGTGGAAAAATGTATCAAAATGGACCACATGCTCCCACTGAGTTTGAAAGAAAGCATACTTGATGCTATTGCTGATTAATCTACAAATACTTTTTACAAGTCATGTTGTCCAGGAGCACTGGCGATAAATTCCCTAGCTACTGAAGAGCTCAGATTACGTGTTCAGAGTAATGGACTTGTACACGTATCTACACATGTCTGTGTTTCAACAATGATTGGAGACACTTTATTTGAATACAAAGGAGTACAATTTGTTCAGGCCATGGCCTTGATGAAATACCAGTTCCCAGACATAACATTTTGTTTCAGTTATGTTAGTTCAGTAAGAATAATATTTAAAATCACAACATTCATTTAAAATGAGTCATGAAGTGATGAAGATGATCTTTTGTTGCTTATCCAGGCCAGACTCTTCTCAAACTGTTGCAACACACGCACCATCACTTCCACTACATTCATTTCTCTTATTGGGAAAGATAAGTGCAACCCCTAAAGTTAACTGCATTAATGTGTTTGTTGTTGTTGTTTTTGTTTTTTTCTTTCCTAGATTTTCCCCTCTAGCTGAACAACAGACACACTGAGAAACATGCCGGAGCAAAGTAATGACTACAGGGTTGTTGTGTTTGGGGCTGGAGGAGTTGGCAAAAGTTCTTTAGTCTTGAGATTTGTGAAAGGCACTTTCAGAGAGAGCTACATTCCCACCATTGAAGACACCTATCGGCAGGTGATCAGCTGTGATAAGAGCATATGCACTTTGCAGATAACTGACACTACAGGGAGTCATCAATTTCCAGCTATGCAGCGTCTCTCTATTTCTAAAGGACATGCTTTCATTTTGGTTTACTCTATTACCAGCCGACAGTCCTTGGAGGAACTCAAACCAATCTACGAACAAATATGTCAGATTAAAGGAGATGTAGAAAGCATTCCAATAATGCTGGTGGGGAACAAAAGTGATGAGAACCAAAATCGAGAGGTGGACAGCAGTGAAGGAGAAGCCATGGCCAAGAAGTGGAAGTGTGCATTCATGGAGACCTCTGCCAAGCTGAACCACAATGTAAAGGAGTTGTTCCAAGAGCTGTTAAACCTAGAGAAACGCAGGACTGTGAGCTTACAAATTGATGGCAAAAAAAGCAAGCAGCAGAAAAGGAAAGAAAAACTGAAAGGCAAATGTGTGGTCATGTGAAATCATGCTGACAGAAGTCTGTCATGCATTCTCACCTGTCTGATGTTAGCCAGGTAAAGCCTATAGACAGCAAACAACCATACTAGACCCTATTTGATTGGTATCTGTTTTAAAAGAATTATTTGAAATTTAAAAAGAAAAGGAGTTACTATTGTTACTACAAAAAAAACCCCAAAATTGAAAAATCATGCTCTCTATATACCAGTGAAAAAAAAAAATCAGGAAATAAAATAAATGTTGGCCAGGATATCCAATTTTGTGATTAACAGGAAAAAAAATCATCTTTAGCGTACTGCAGAAGATTTTGGAAATCAACATAATAATATTTATATTCTCATGTAACTGCAACGGAAGACAATGTATAATGCTAGAAGAAAAACAAACAAATGTTCATGAAGAAACCCAGGACATACAACTGCATGCTGGATTAAGTTATCATACGTTTTAAGAGTGCTGTGGACAAACAGTTCTGTGCAATTTTTGGTACTGGCTGCTGAGGCAGTGTGCATAAAGTAATAATCTCAGATCTGGCAAATGCACTATTTCTCACCATAGGGAAGTACAGGGGGCAGCACCGTTAAAAGGAATGGAGATTCTTTCTACCTCCTCCAGCATGAGATGTCTTTCCTGTATGACGCAGTGTTTGAAATGAAAGATGAATAAAAGCCAGCCCCTGTAGGAAAGCTGGAGATCATCTTTTCTGGACCCATCATTCCAGGAATGACCTGTACTTTTGGTCCCGAGATATTTCAGAAGAGAAGATGTTTGCTGCTGGAGAACGTCAGATCGTGTAAAAGCAGTGTGCAGGTGCCAGCAGATTACTTCCCCTGGGAGGACTGGCTAGTAAGTCCCCTTCGAAAGCCTCTGTGGAAAAAGCTCACTTCGAGCACTGTGGATGGACAAGTGAACACGCAGTGTGATTAGTGAATGAACTGGAAGAGTATTGGACTGGTGAAACTGCTGGAGAAGGGTCAGTGTAGTACAGGAACGTTTTATTCACATTACCGAGTAGCCAAGTAAAACTGCTTTCCGTTACTATATTTCAATTAGACTGGTTTTGCATTCATACATTGCTAGGTTTATTGCCTTTATATTGTCTAAATGGTTTTATATTCACACACAATTTGAACTACTGTGACTATTTGTAGAAACAAATCCTACACCTGCTATTAGAGCCCACAAGAGTCTCTGATAGAGGACTTGCTGGGTAAGTACTATAGGATTTGGGATATTAAGGGTTAAAATCAGAACTGTGTTGTAATGCAATACAAGGCTCAGAAAACAAATAAACAAACAAACTGGTTCGAACCACTCTGTCAGGGGATACTTCTCAAAATATTTTGAAAGGGATAAATGTTCAAAATGTGAGATTTTCTGGATCTCTCTCAAAACTTTTTTAAAAATTAATAGGAATGACTAAAGTATGTATCCTGTCAATAACAAAGTCCATCAAAGATAAAAGAAGCACATACATTTCTTAAAGGACACGTCATAATTGTATAAACCACAATTTGCACCTTTAGGAACTGCTTTGACATTTAAAAAACCACCATATTTTTGGGATACTTTTACGTCAAGATCATATTGTAGGAAAATGCGGTCTAGTACTAGTATTATTAGTATGCATGTTGTTGCATTATGAATGTCTTTTAAGAGCTGTTCAAATGCAGTATTCGCACTGAAAATTGTTACCTTGTTGCTCTCAAAGCTATTGCTTGTTTACCTTCCACCTTCCAAACAGAAGTGCAGGCTATTCATAGATTGGGTGATAGTTATACGTGTCTTTGAGCAAGAATTGCTGTTAGCACTGTCTAGAAAGGAGCAGAATTTCTGTCATTCACTCAGAAGAAGCTCAGGCAGCATTATTCTCAAGTGTAAAACTCCTACTGATTTCAAATAAAACAGTTCTTGTGTTTATTGCATGAGAGAAGAAAAGTGGAGAGACCAGGAAAAAGCTAAGGCTCTTCCTTTGCTATGAATTCCGGACTTTTAAGCAACGCTTCTTCTCCATAAGTCCCAAAGCACTTTATACAAAAGACAACATCATTACCTTAACTTTGCAGATAGTGAAACTGAGGCACAAAGAGAGGCAGCAAATGTGCATAGATTATCCAGCAGTGACAGACTCAGGAAGAAAACCAGATCTCTCCAGTCCCACTCCAGTGCTCTGTCTGCCTTTGGTCAGACTGCCTCTTTGGATTCTTAAATAGTTTCTAAAACATATAAAGAAGCCTAGTAAAGCTTGTATGGCTAGGTGCATCTTCTCCTGCTCAGTGTGTCAATAGGTCAAACACTATTTCAGATCAGGGACGCAAAACACATAAAAGCACTCTAGTAAGACTTTTCTACCTGTTTAAACTTTTACTCTGTAAGCAAATACATTTATCTTTGCAGCACTGGAATTCACTAACAGAACTGGAAAGTCGAAAGAATGACCACATTTGCGGAGCAAGAAGTCATATATGGAGGTCAGCCATACAGAGATCTCCCACTGATGCTAACAGACTGGTGCAAAGGTCATTATGCCTGGTGCACTCCTAACTAGCCAACATGGAGTAACAACAGAAACCGAAATTGAAAAAGGCCATATAAAGAAACTGTCCTTTTAGAATCATTACTTTAACTGGAGGAATTGTTTGTGTGATGAAGAATCTTGCAGAATACAGCAGATCTGAATTAGGCTCAAAAGGTTATGACTGTAAGAGCAATGCAGGCTAAAATTTGGATCCTGGCTTTTTTTGAATGTGCTTCATAGAAAGAAAAGAGTAGTTGTGTGTCAAAGCTGGAAATAAAACAAGTAGTTGGCAGCTGTTAGGCTTAAGGACCATTTCCTTCAATTCCCAGTTGATTCCTCTCCTGTTACATAATAAGCCATGAATTATTTCATGCACTTGCATGTACCAGAGCAAGGCCAGTACAGAAGCAATATTACTCATGGACCACAGACTCAAAAGAGAACATATTTTACACCCTTGCATTTTCATTCTAGTTTATATTACTAGATTATATGTATCTTACATATATGTGAGCTGGTTGAAAACATTTGTTCTATTATTACTTACGCCTTTTTTTTTTTTTTTTTTTTTTCAGTACAGAAAAATATATAAGGAAAATACACAGATTTGTTACAATTTTGTTTTCTTTGGGGATGTGATATTAGTATAATAAACTATTTAAAATGTGCAGAAGAGATATGATGTATTTGAAATGTAAGATCTGCAGTGAATTTTAGCACCCGGATACTTAGGCAAAATGACTCTTTACAATGCACGACTTTTGTATGTATATAAGATGTATTAAGTTATACAGTTATCATAAAAATGTGTCATTGTGATTTCACTAGCAAATATTTTATTCAAAAACTCTGGATATTAAGTTGTTCGTGCCTACAAGCTTCTTTGTTTCCAGTGATGTTCAAAACACATTAAATAAAAGTTTAAATGGAAACATGGTTTGGGAAAAAGCCTTGGTGCCTGCATTGTGTTTGTTTCCTAAGTATGTTAACCATACTGTTTTTAAAAATGGCAAAGGAAATGCTCAAAATCAAAAGAGATTCAGACATGTTAGCCAGTGTCCTGTACTCTGCACCTATACAAATTGGACTCCTGGAAAGTCCTAAGAGGTGCAAGAGTATTGTCTTATCTGACATTTACTTTTCCTTTAATATAGTGAGTCAAAAAACCTACACTTTCATAGCAATCTTCCTTCTTACATAGTTTATCTGAGGGTGCTTATTTTGGCCATCAAAAAGAAAAATATTTCTGAATGCTAGTCTACATTCTATTATTTTGTATTAAATAATGACAGATATGAACTTAGTGCTTGTACAAAAATCAAAACTTATGACACAAATCCTGCTAGTCCTACTCTTTTCTACCAAATGCCTGATGTTTTCACAATATTTCCAACTATGGTATATTGCAAAAAAAAAAAAAAAGTTAAATATAATAATTTAACATATCTTGTAATTCAGAAGTTGTTCAGATAAATGATCATTTCTGTGTGTAAGCCATAATTCATATAAAGCACAGGGAGAGATCAACAAACAAGCCTGAACAACTAGGCTTTTTTGTAAGCATTTGAAATGTTGAAATTTTGAGTACTGAATGTAAATTTCATATCACATTAAGTAATTGGACATGGTAGTCAATAAAGCTTTTTATTTTTTTGGTAAATGGCACACCAGAATTCCTTATAATTCCTATTTTTCCTTTTTTTTGTCTTTACATACGTCATCATTCACTGTGCACTGTCTTGATTCTGGCACAGCTTGTCCTGAAACACAGGATGTTCTATATCCCTCGAGGGGTTTGCACAACATAACTGTTTTATAGATGTTTGTCCATCTATTCGTCCACACTAACACAAAAATTTGCTTGCCTCTCGATTTTTTTCTTTGGCTACAACTTCTGTTTCCCATGAAAAACACAGTCCTCTTTAACATATGTCCTCATTCAAAGTTATGAATATATACTTATGAACCCTCTAATTTACTGGCAATTTAACTACATCTCACTCACCTCATATGCATAATTTCTAATTAATTCAAATGTTTATTAAACGTAGTCAACAGTACAACAGTTCAACTCCACAAAGGTTGGAATAGGAAGGAGTGTAGAACTTAAAACACCTTTGAAAACATGGACCTGGAGACAGACTGCTTTAAATTAACCAGAGCAATATAAGATTTTGTGTAGCGTACTTTGGTCGAGCACTGCTTTTTATAATGAGTCATAGTGGACCTATTGAGAAGTCATAATAGAACAGAAGCACAGGGGATCATTTGTTTTTCAGTCAGATGTACTTATGCCTCATTCAGATACTAAGAAATGACCCAAAATGGATCTCACAAGCGCAGTTTTATGCCAGTGCCCTGAAAGCTGTGGATGACAGTGTCTGTCATGTGGAAGCTGCCGTTATATTTATTTCAGTAGAAAAAGCAGGACATGAATAAGAAGAGGTGTATTTCTGTAAGAAAGGTATGGCAAATATTTTTTTCCATGTCTAAGGAAAGAAAGATTACTTTCATTCATTTTCAGACAGAGATGGGGAGAGCACCAAGATGCCAATAACTCTAATGCATATCTGCTTTTGGTCAGTGATGTGAAGAGACTTTGCCTGTCGTTGTTCCTTTCCACCATATTCGGTTCAGTTCCCACTGCCAGTCAGCTTGGTCTTTAGAACATAGACAACAGGTCTATTTACTAACTTAATTAAGGTTAGGCTGTCTTAAAACCGCAATATAATGGCGCTGTATGCTTTGGTACATGAATTTAATTCCAGATTTTACCTGTGAGAATCCCAGTGACCCACCTGTCCCCTGCA
Source organism: Penelope pileata (assembly GCA_013396635.1). NCBI lineage: Eukaryota > Metazoa > Chordata > Aves > Galliformes > Cracidae > Penelope > Penelope pileata. Next base: position 26,361 of record WBMW01004843.1, on the reverse strand, counting down.
CAATTGGATCATTGTAATAAAAAGGCCAGAGGAATACAGCTCAAGGGGAAAACAACGGAAATGTCAGAAGCAGCTGAAGATTTTGCATGACATTTCACAGGGTTAACATGAAGATTTTACAGGAAATTCTGAGATCAGCCAAGACTGCTAAGTGTATTTTTAAATGAAAAGTTGATATTCACTGGTCATGCTGAGCTGTGCTAGTGGACATCTCGACAGTAAGCTGCCCATGGAGAACAATTGCTGCTCATTCTGTGATCTGGTGAAATCTGTAATTCTTTATAAAAAAAAAATGTAAACTGAATGGTTACTGTATCTACACTCTAGCCATAGGATTTTAGCTTTCCTTCGTTCCGATATTAGTCCGGAAAGAGTCTCAGTTCTTCAAGAGCAGAAACTTCTGGCAGATGTTCAGTAACAGTGTCCAGTCCTTCTCCGTTATGAAAACAGGCACCTGTGAAAAGGATCTGCGTAAAACAGGGGGTAACAAGGTGGTTACCTCAGCTGAGCAGCAGGCAGCAGGGAGAAGGAGGATTTGGTCTCTTCCCTGGTCTTCCTCTGCTACATGGGAAGAGACAGAGGCCATGACCACCTTACAGATGGTCCCTTCCTTCCACAAGCCTTGGAAAGTCCTGTATATACAGTGAGAATAAAAGCTAAAGATAACTATAACAACAAAGTCTAACCTAGTAGCAAGGGAGAGAGAGGTAGTTTTGCAGAAGTGCGTCTGTTAAGTGTCCAAATCATTACATATGGCTCTGAGATGCAAGTATGTAGCCACGCAGAAAAAGGCATGACTACAGACTGTGGTGTGTCTGTGGATGCTGAGTGTGGACAGAGAATTGATTAGTGTATTTTCAGCAGTAAAATTTAGAAGAGAAGAATGAAATAAAGAAGAAAAAAAAAGTAAATTGCATGTAATTAAAATTGTCCCAGTAACAAAATCTACTAGTAAACAGAAAAATCACCAGAGCAAAAAGCAGTCAATCTCAACATTAAAGAAATTGTCTGAATTGAAAAAAACAGCCTTAAATTCTGCCTTCCCCTTTTGCTACCAAAACCAACTTTGGCATAGCGGCTCTCCTGCTTCTTTTCAAAGCCAAATCTGAGTTTAGGTGTAGCCCCATTCTGAATTTGAGCAGCACCTAAATGGCTCGCAGTGTTTGTCTTCTCTAATCATCAAAGCTGAATGCTGCTTTGCAAAAACTTCCAAGACATTTCCCTACAGCAGATGATCATTTTCTTTGATTAATTACTTACTAGCATGCAATTCACAATAATTTGAAAAGTCCAGTAATCAGAGAGATAAAGTAACTCTCTATCCTCATACAGAAAATAGTTATGTAATAGCATTTAAAGAATGCTCTGATTTCAGAACTGAAAAATACCATCAAAGCCAGATGGATACAAACACAGGATTTTATTACTGGGAGGGTAGGGAAAAGAAGTGGTAGATTCCCTGTTTGGCTACTGTCCCGGCCCTGCCTCTCCCTGAGAAGAGCAGCCAGACAGGCTGCATTCGCCACAGCCAAAGCGCTCCCTTGAGTGCTGGAAATGGTTTACAGAGCAGGGAAACAACGCAAGGCAACTCAGACAGTAGCATTCAAGTGCTTTCTCCCCTCCTCTAGAAGCAGGAGCTGTGCAGCCTTGCATGAACAGGGGGAGAGTGAGCAGGAGCAGACTTGGGGTCAGCACTGCCCTAAGATGGGCAGCAGACTCGGGATTCCATGCTGTGGGTACACAGGTGGTCCTCTATGCCTGGCAGGCACTGCCTGCACTGCCATGGTCACAGCAGAGGTGCTAGCACTGGAAGCGGGCACTTAGTCATGGTTACAGGCAGTGTGGTTTAACTCTGAGGGACCTCAGCAGGTGCAGCTGCTAATGCCTCGTGCAGAAGGCATTTGCTACTAGGAAGACTGAAAAAGTATCAGGTCAGCAATTAACAGGAAAAGCATAAATGTTTGTTTAGGTGTAATATTTCCTGAATACAAAACATACCTCTTGTCCTTACTGATCAAACCAATGCATTCAGAGCTCCGGTCTTCCTTCCACTGATAAATCTAGTCCAGCCCAAGATATGTACAGCACACGATGTGGGACAGGGATAGGCATATATGGTATAAGTAGGTGGAATCTATATACTGTGGATTAGCAGGGTGTTTTGAGGAGACTCAAAAACGGATGTGACCTGAATGTAATAAGCTTCAGCTTCACCTCATGGCCTCCATAGCCACTGTCAGCCACAGTTCTGCATGTCTAGACGTTAACATAGCAAAAACATTGTTCGGTCATTTAGGTTACATGGCACTACTTTAAATTTTTCCTGCAAGTTAGACTACAAAAATCAGTGTTACACAGCAGACAGGAAAGCACACTATTTTCCACGATACAGGTGTATGAGATTCAGATAGTGCTTAACAACTGCATTGCCTTTATTGTTGTGATCTCTTTAGTCTGTTATCTGTGCTTCATTAGAAACTAGAAATCAGTGTTCTTCCACTGGATCTTGTAAGTTAAATTAGTTTAGAAAAGAAACTTCTGTATTAGGACTATTTTCAGCAAGAGATTTTTAAAGTTAATTCAATGGCAATTAGAATTTGAAGTTCAACAGAAAATGTAACAGTCATTTGTAGAGACAGTATTAGTCATCCATTTCCCACACAAATATGTTTTATGATTTGAAATGTCACTAAAATGGGTATTTTAGAACACAAAGCAGAAGCATGAATAGGAACAGCTTGAGCTTCTTGTATTTTAGCTTTCAAATACACTGAAGTACGTGCAACTTCGATTTTCTTCTGAAAGCCAGAGACCAAACTCATTCTTGGTTTAGCTAGGAATAAATTTGTGTCCATATTTTCCAGCTTGATTCCAAGAATTCTATATTTAGGAGTTGGTGTGATAACAAACAACAGGTTTTGGGACTCTAAGTAGAGTTGTGATGGATAAACCTATAAGGTATTGGCAAGGACTTTTTGGAAATCTGATGCTTTTTCTAGCTCAAACTTTTTTCTTTACTAAAATGACTAATATCCATGCGTCCAAATATCTTATTTTTTCTTCTAGAAGGCACAGGAAACTTAGGGAACATATGAAATGAAATGCTCATTCCCTAGTTTTTTTTATCGCTGTCTTATAATATAGCTGCATTTTTTCAAATCCTATCAACTTTTTCAAATTCACAACACAGGCTGAAAATTTGGGTGTTTTTTATTTTTTTTTGAACACTTCAGAATTTACTCCTTCGAGTCTCACGCTTTCATTTTACAATACTCCAGCATCAAAATGAAACAGCTTTCTCCCTCCAACTTCACTTGCAGTGCCCCTCTGCTGTTGATAATGACTGCTGGTCCACCACGGTAATACCACTGTGGAGAAACAACAGGTAATGCAGGAGGAGTGTGTAAGGACGGTACTCCCAGGCCTCTGCATTTGTTTGAGGAATAACCCAAAGCACCTCTTCTGTTCCTCCGAGTTTTGTTGCCCATAGGTAATATTTGCTGGGCTTCAGCACAGACCTCTACACAAGGACAAGCAGTTGGCTGGAGGCTCACAGGTAGTATGCCAGGCACTTCTGTGTGCACCAGATCTTCCATGAAGAGCAATTCCACTCCACCTAGAAGATATCTCTGGATGTTGTCTTCATTCTGTCTTCCACCACACTCTACAGTCCAGATGCTGTTTTGGAGGCTGTGGACAACTTTCTTTTCACTGGCCTAAGGTAATGGGATTCATCATCTTCTCTACCAGTGTGTAGACACAGACCCAGAGGTTAGAATTATTTTTTTTCTCAGAAGATCTGATAGTTTGTAAGATATGACATAATTTACGTATTTTTCACAGAATACTTTCTTTTTAAAAGAAAATCTTTCTGATGATTGGTTTTATCTTTGAAATGTACAGAGGAAAGATCATGTTAGATGAAAGTATCCTCATGCATTCATTTAAAGACAGGCTTTACTGTGTAGTAAATTTGGAGTTCCCATCTGTTTCCAAAGAAACACTAATTCAGTACATAAAAATACTTTTTCTTTGGCTGGCAAGATAGCTTTTCTTACTATTTAAGACTAAAATGACAAAAGGTATTAATTGCCTCATGGTGTGAGAAATGGAGCAACCAACTAAAGAGGACAACAGAGGATGGTGTTGGTTCCATTTATTTTGCCTTTAACCCCCAGGATGTGTGAAGAGAGACGACATTCCCATTAGCATACTTGAATGTTCAGTCCTTGAGAATTTTTTATGGGAAAGTAAAGTAAAGTAAGTTCAGTAGGCTTTGGCTTAGATTTGTGCTTTGACTGAACTTGTACAGTGAATGACAAGTAGCTTATCTGATTGTATCTTATCTGATGAAGGCTATTTTTCAATGAATTCATGAATAAATATTGCTCCTATAACAGGACAGAATTAGAAAGAGAAATTGTTAAATTTAGTGGGGACAGTTCAACTTCTCTGACTCTTGGAATAGTGTATTTCTGACAAGGAAAAGTGGAACTTCTCAGATCTACTGCGAAAATTTTCAGTGTTTTTTGAGACGTCCAAACAACTTTCATGGGAGAAAATGAATTAATCAATGAATTAAACTGATTTTATTTTATTTTTTGAGCACAACACTTTTTTGAGAAGTGTCCTTCCATGGAAGTTATATTCCAAACTTCTTCCTCCTATTTTCTACTTTTGCAATAATAATAGGATCAGCTATAAGATATTTTTGTTTATAATTGAAATAATTGAAGGAGATATTGATAACATAAAGTACATTTTGCATCAACAGAACAAAAAGAAACTTTGTACTATTTAGCTATCCTGGTTTCAGCTGAGATAGAGTTAATTTTCTTCCTAGTAGTTGGTACGGTGCTGTGTTTTGGAATTATTATGATAGTAATTTTGATAACACACCGATGTTTTAGTGCTTGATGAGTAGTGCCTACACCAAGGCAAGGACATCTCATGCTGTCCTGCCAGCTAGGGCGTACACAAGGAGCTGGGAGGGGACAGAACCAGGACAGCTGACCCAAAGTGGCCAAAGGGACATTCAATATGGAAGTCATGTTCAGGAATAAAACTTGGGGAGCTGATTGTAGGGGCAGCCGCTGCTCAGGCACTGACTGGGCATCAGTTGGAAGGTGGAGAGAACTTACACTGTGCATCACTTACTTTGCTTATTCTTCTGGTTGTCCTTTTTTTTTTTTTTTTCTTTCCCTGTTTTATTAAACTGTTCTTATCTCAGTGGGTGAGTTCTTACAGTTTTCTTTTGGATTTTGTAACCCATCACACTGAGGGGAGACTGAGTGAACTGCTGTACAGTGTTCAGCGGCTTGCTGGGTTAAACCACAATTAGCACACTGGCAGAATTTCACACAAAGTTTTGGTTAGGTATTACAAGCCAGTAAAGTAACAGTCCACTGTGCCAGTCTAGTGCTTTCTCCGAAGTGGAGTCAGATATGGCTTGAAGACCACATCAGTATGTGATTACTT
>WBMW01004843.1:0-20825 GCA_013396635.1 Penelope pileata | reverse complement strand
TTTTGCAAACCTGCAGGGATTGCAGATAAATACTATCTGATCCTTATTTACACTGTTCAGATCTCCAGGCATCGTTATTTTCTGGTAGTGGTGGTTTTGTGCCTGATCAAACAAAGGGAGTTTCTGGAACCCACTGCTGCCTGCTTGGACTAGACAAATGCCTGAAAGGGACGTACTGCTCACAGTTTCAGCTCCAAATGCTTTCATCTGCACTAATTTCCTTGAGGTTAAAAGCTATAAGTGCATCTACATGGAATATCACCTTGAGGTACGGTTTTGCAAAACAGCATATTTGAATACTTTAAGAAATGCCACTAAAGTAAAAGCAGAATGCACTGTGTGATGAAATGATTTACACAGGCAGGAAGCACACAAACACACAGAGATTAACAACACATCTGTGACACAGGCATGGGAGAGGCATCCAGTCTTGCTGAAGTCATTGATACTATTCTGGGTTTATACAGGTTAAACTAGAGCAAAACCAACCTAAGAAGTAACACTTAGTTGCAAATGCATGTCTGTGACAGCAGCGTGAGTGGGAAGATCCTTGATTTATTGAAATTTTATATTTCTGTTCATTGCTTGATGGTTTTGTTTGTTTGCTCGTTTTCTTTTGTATTTCCAGATAAGAGGAAGAATAGCCTGGCTTTGGTAGTTTTATGAAACACACGTCTGTCTGCCAGCAAAAATGATTTGTGTTATGAGAAAACTAAAGCATTGTTGAGTAAGAATCTTAGTGCTCCATAAATTACTTTAATGTCATGTGGACAATACGATTACTGTAGTAAGCAATCTCCAAAAGAGATTAATTGTGACAGATACATTGGGGGAAAAAAAATACCAACAAAAAAAACCCAGAGGAAATGACAAAAGTAGTCTATCCAAAGGACTGACTGTCTATCAAGAAGGTTGATCACATGGGTGGCTTAGATTTTTCTTTACTTAAAATTTTGTTCCTTGCCATCTTTAAAACATTCTAGGATGGGAAAGTATGCCTACAGGGAAGATCCCAACGGAATCTGAAGACATTAATACATTAATCCCTTTTTTTTTTTCTTTTTAACTCCATTTTATTACTGCCAGATGGGAAATCAAAGTTTTTATTTAACTGACTGGATTTGCACTTTTTTCTTTTTCTTTCATTTAAAGAAAAATTCTTGGTGAACTTGAAAAGTGCAAATATTAACTGTTTTGTGTTTGGTTCAGCGCTGTCCATGTCTTCTACGTTTGTATTACCATGTGCATTCACATACGTAATGTGATACTTTCAGATGAATACTACCATGCTGGAGACTATTTTAACACTACAGCAAATAATGTTAAAGATTAAAGATCATTACTTTTATTAAAAATTTTCTTCCTCTTTTTTTCCCTACATACAGATTTAAAGTACTTTCTAAGACTTCAGAAGGAAGCCAGAGTCCTCCATCATCATTACCTTAGTATACACAAAATACATGTAACCTCCTGCATATTTTACATAGGGTATGGTTTTTACTCACAGAGAGGCAAAATAATATTTATGTTTCATTTCATTTCTCTGCATAAAAACGAAGATTTCTGTTTGGAAGCGTTATTGGAATTATTTCTCCATATTTTTCTAAAGGTCATCAACAAAATATGAAGAACAATATTGAAAACTTACGTGCAAATTTTCTGCCTACATTATTGTAAGCTTGACATTTTGGCTCTGATGCAGCACAGTAGTGTTGCCAAAAGGCTGTACTCAAGATAAGATGCAAAAAAGTCTTTCACAGAATCAGGAAAAAGAAAAAGCAGACAACAACAACAAACAACAGCAAGAAAAAAATCTTATGATACTTAACAGAAAGTGAGATTTTTGCTGTGATTGGTTAGGGGTGAATTATAGAGTATTTGCATTTGCCTAGAATCTCTAGAGGTATTTCACTGAAGTGTGGATGTAGCATTTAGGGAGATGTTTTAGTGGTGAGCTTAGTAGTGTTAGGTGATGGGTGGACACGGTGATCTTAAGGATCTTTTCCAGCCTAAACGATTCTATGACTTTGTGTCTCTCCTTCTACGTAAAGAACTGCAGCCCTTCAAAGTAGTGCAAAAATGCTAAATCTGTGTATGTGTTGCTATCCAGACGTCCTCAATGGAATATAGGTGGTCTTGAGGGCACAGCTGATGGAAGGTGAGAAATTGAGGGATATCTACAGCCATTGCCAGGGCAGCAAATCCTTGCTAGGACAGAGAGGTAACTGTGGCTCTGGTACAGTATGCTTTATGGAGTTCTCAACTGGGACATCATCACATGGCCTGATCTGTGAATTATGATGTCTTCAGGAGAATGGGGGTAAAGTGGCCAAAGAGACATAGCTGCCCTGAAAGTCAGACTTAAAGAATTCACATTATGTGAAAGGTTTATATCTAGTTATTTTCTAAAAGCCTGATTACTGACAAATGACTAAATGTGTTTATAAAACTTTGGTTGAAAAATACTACCACTTCAAGTAACATCCTATTGAATTACATGCTATCAAATCAACTGGAGGTCTGACAATATCTGACATTTGCAGAAAGCTGTGATCAGCAAAGCATGATGCTAAAAGTCAGGAAGAAGATAAGCTAAATCTGAAATCTTTCGGGAATGTATTTATTACTAGTATCTTTCCTTTAATTTAAACCCATGTTTCCTGTTTTCCAAGACCAAACAAAACACAGCAGCAGCCAGTGTTATGTAGCAAAGCAAACAGTCAGTTTAAATGTTATTTTATGCCACAAACAGCATAGTGGAACAGATGTAGATAGCAGAAAATCACACAAAACATGGTGATCTACAGATAAAATGTAATTTATAACATTTACTCTTAGCTTAGCATTTTATTAAGGGTGCAATTCTTACTCTTCAGTCAATGGACTTGCACAGTCAGATAGTTGAGGATATTGAGTTTTCTGATTAAATTCAAAAATAACTTCACATATTACATCATATGTAGAAATCTCAGCACATATATTGATTAAAATGTTGAACACAAATATTAAAAACACTTGTACTTAGTATGTGAAAAATATTTTCACTGTTGAGAGGGGACTACGTTGCATCTTTTTTTGTTACTGTGACTTTTCCTAATTTTGTTCACTTTATCTGAGCAGTTTGAAAGCTGCCAGCAGCACTTTTGACTTACCACAAAAAAAAAAAAAGTTCAGTCTGGTTTTCAATAGACATATTACTCTGGTTTGTTGTTTCTCAGCTAATATCTAGGTGATGTTTTCTATTCATTCCAAACTGAAATCACAAGCAAATTAACGACTTGAGGAAATGCAAAGAGAATGCATCTTTAAAAGAGTACTAGCAAAATGTTCTTTTCATGGTGAATGCATACATTTGTATTTATACTTACTTATATTTATGTTATCCAAGATAATCTCAATAAGTATAGGCATCCTAACGATTAAGTGCTGTAATAAAGTCAGATTTGTCTAATAATCTAAAAATGAGCCAATAAAATAAATATTCACACAGGTGTACAGTGTTCCTGCCATGCTTAAAGTATCTGACTCTAAATTTTCAATCCTTGAATGTGAGCTGTTGTTCAAGAAAAGACAAACTTAATTTCCATTCTCACGGTGACACTAGCCAATTTATGTGCTTTTCTTAATAGCGTCATCGTAAATGAGACATAAGAATCCAACAGAAAAATTAATTTCCATATCCAGTTTGCCTGCTGGATAATCCAACATAGGTATAATCCCAGATTACTGGTGATTGCAGACTGCAGAGTTTTATATGAAATGAAGAGAAAGAAAAACAAACAGCAGAGCAGTACTTTTTTAATAATAATATTTGGTAGTTCTGATAAACAGGTTAAAAAGTGATTATGACAGATACATTAAGAAGGTTCAAATTTTATTGTCATTGCTTTTACCACTGTTTCACGGTCATCCTAACAAACTCTTCTTACACTTGAAATGGGTGATTTACTGCTTTACTTCACAGATTGCTTTTATAAAAGCATCATACACACCACAGTGAAAAATCACATAAAAATCAACTTTGGTTAGACTTTTACCGTATTTCAAAACAACTACACATTCAGTACTGATGATAAGGTTTCATTTTTAAAACCAAATACATCTTTAACAAAAATCCCTTCTTTTTGTATATTTCAGATTCATTTTTTCCCTTCCACATAGATTTGAGATTAAAATATGTTAGCATATGTGACTGTGCAACTTGTTAATCCTGTTGACTGTCCACAGAGATACTTAACACTAGAATAAAGTACGTAAGAATTTTAACACAGAAGTTGGAAGTATGTAATGAATATTGCCAGTAGACTTCTAGTGTTGAATCACAGGGATACCATAAGCTTTGGGCTAGTTACCAACTTAAGATAAAAGCAAGCAATCTACTAAATTAAAAAAAAATGTTTTGAAACATAGGGTTTTTCAGATTAAATCTGCTGCTTAATGGAGTATTGGCTGTTGGTGGTGGTATTGTTACATCTTTTCCTCAATTTTTGTCTTTTTTTTTCCACATTGTATGTCATAACTTTAAATGTCTAGAAAAGGGATCAGAGAATTAATCTGCAGTGGAAGAAAAAGAAAAGAAACAACAGGCTTTTGATTGCATTTTGAGAAGAAAAATGAAAACTCTGATGACAGAAGCTTTGTAGGAAGGGCTAAAATAGAACTCAGCATTGTTGAAAAAACCTGTCTAGTGGACATCTCTTAGCAAGAAAACAAGTGCATATATATCAACATAAATGATGCATGCCACTATAGTACTTGTCTTATAATGCTTGACACATATTTCTCCATTGCAACAAAGTAAAAAAGTGCTTTTACTCTTCCTCGCAGACAGTAACGAAGGATGGAGGACCTGCTCACACAGAAAATACGTAACAGAGGAAGGACTTAAGAAATGTAACTACTGTGGGTAATAATCTGAATTTACTGAGGAAATCTTTTCGTTTCTGGAACAACTCCCAAAGAAGGCCAGTTCTGAACACGTGCCATGCAGACACTCATGGACAGGAAAACAATGAGGAGATCAGAAGAGGATCTTTGAGTCCCATGCTGGAATAACATTAATCAATCTAAACCATACCGTCTTCCCCATAAACTGCAGATGCTCCACTTAACAGCAATAGCTTAAGAACTAGTCCAATAGGTTTTCTATAAGGCATTACCAGAACATCTGAGTCGTGGTTGAAATAACCTCTCAGTTTCTAAACCAAATATTATTTACCATCTTTCTAGCATAACCAGCCCTTTTTTTGTTTTAAATTCATCCTTCAAAAATACGAATTGTCAGAACAGTACATCAGGTCAAAAAGAGTCTCACTAGCAACAGTTTTAATTCCTTTTTATCTACAAAAAACCAATGATTTACACATAGTAGAGGTACATTTTTTACTCTACAGTCTCTCACAATCATCTTTTGATTGATTGTAACAGCCAGAATTTTTCTTCCTCTATAATTTCCAACAGATAAGTTCATACCTAACAGAAACGATTACTATTATTCTATAAGATCTGGCACCTTGAGTAATAATAAAATCCCTGGCAATGATAAAATCCCAAACCAAATGTATCCAAATCTCACATATTCAGGGCAGCAATAGCAGGAAAAGGGAAAGAGGCTCTTTTTTTCCCCTAATCCTGTGGATTTAGTCATGTATACTTCACAATTTCTACAATTTCACTCTTATAGCACCTGAGCATGCAATTTTAAATATTCTTAAAGTGCTTTTTGAAAATAATAAAATCATAAAATACCAATTCAAGAAACAAATTTAAATCTGGGACTTAAGAAAATATATTCTATCCTAAATAGCAGGATCTAAATATTTAGGCTTAGAGTTAACTTCCCTTTAAAGAGCTGTGGAAATTGTATATCTAAGTTCACATTAACATAGTGTAGTCTATATTTACCAGTAAAGAATTTACTGGAGACAGAAAGACAAAACTGATTTTAGTTAGGCAGCAATGTTACGGAAAAAATAGCAACTCAATGAAAATCATGTAATAAGCTTTGGCATAGCGCTGTGAGTATCACAAATAAGTGGTACCAACCAATAACACCTAAAGTAGGAAAAGGCTAAAAAAAGAGAAAGGGTACAAACAAATACAACGAGGCAATCTTCTGCCAAATTACTATTGAATTCCTCTGCTATTAAGCAAAGAAATATTATTACAAGGATTTCATTTCTTTTGTGAGATTATGTAGTGAAATGCAGAGAGAGATTTCCATTCAGTGAGGAAAGCAGTTACTATAATGAAGAGTGAGAGAAGAACTGTAAAGCAAAAAAAAAAAAAAAAGAACAGGTGAAAATAAGACTGATTACAGGACATTGTAATGATACAATATCAGTACTAAAAAGAAGCTTCTGCTGTTATTTTTCTAGCTCTTACAAGTATGTGTTTTCATAGAAATGAAAAGTTTTCAGAAGAAAGGAAAACAAAATAAGAATTATAGACCACAGTATTCCCATTGAATTTTGACCAGCCCATTAGAATTAACAGTAGCTTATCTAGAAGAAGCAGAAGGAAATAGTATATTTACCTTTATTAGTCCTATCTAAAGTACGGAAAAAAATCAGACAAGCTTTTGGTTATGCAACCCAACCCCTCAACTGATCTGTCTTCAAACTAACAAAACATTTTGTGTAGTCAAAATCTTATGAGTTTCAAACCACTTGTGTTCCTTTGAATAAAGAAAGAAATAAAAGAGGAAACTTCTCAGGGCGAAACTTGCCATTCATTGCCTTTCGAAAGACCTGTCTAGATAATACTACTGCAATATTATAAACCCCATTACAAGTGCAATGTGAGCATTAGTTTGTAGCTGAAGTGAACTTGTTTCTATGCAGTGACATTCATGCTACATGGGAGACAAGAACAGAAGAATTATTCTGTCTGTACAGTGGACATTACTGAGCCATTCTTACCCATATATACTAGCTTAAGAGAAGTTAAGGTTTATGACCACAAAGTTTATGAATAGCAGCAATGCACAGGAGAATCACTTTTTCATCTATTGTGTCATTACATTTGCTTTCTGTAGCATGGCCTTAACTCCTAAGTGCTTACTTTTTCAGCGTGATTGAAAAACTGACCTGTTGTTTTCCTCCTGTGGTTGCTCATTCTGTTATGCTTTTCTGAAATGCCATCTGAGATATTGCTCCTGAGGCAGGGAGCATAAAAAACTCTACATTTTACAACAGAGAGAACTGTTGAGGTAATCCCGCAATGTGTCATTAGAAAGCCACCCACTTAACGCTTGAGAAAGTAACTAGCTCCAGCTAAGCTTATGTGCTAACATAACATAGTTCTGCTTCTATATCCAGAGAAAACATCACCACTGTCACCTGGAAATAAATCCCACTTAGTGCACTTGTTATGCTGTCTCTGTTAGAAACACTGAACATCTTGTTGCCATAAAAAGAAATAAGTCCTTAACATGGAAAGTATTGAATAAATTTCGTAGTGAAATGATAGACATGTTCTATTAATAAAAGAGTTGAACTATATATACATAAACCTAGCAAAATCAAATACTCTGTATTCTTTTATCCCATATGAAATATTTTAGTTTCAGGTTTATTTGCTGATGATTTCAATTCATTTTCCAAGGCATATTTTTGCCTTCAGGTTTGATAAGAATGAGGACACTTCTATTGTGCATACATTACAAATCTGTCAGATTTGTAAGGCTCCATTTTAGCTGGAATGAACTGCATCCTGTTCTCATGCACTGGGGTGTATTTCTTCTTTAAAAACTCTTTCATTGTGTTATGGTGGAGGGGAAATAATTGATGAAATGGAACATAAGACTTTCCTTCTTTTATTAAGCGCTGTTCTATTCTTCCCTGTTTTATGGTACTAAGGCTGTGAAATGTTTTATGTAGTAGCTACTCCGCATTTCTAGAGTTCTGCTTAACACTGGGTACAACATCAAGGGAATTACATTTTAAGCAGCTCAAGTGGAAAGGAAGCTGCTGTCTTCAACTTGAGTGTCTGGGAAATCTTGCAACCACAGTGCTATAAGATCACCAGCTAACAAACTCCTTGTCCTTCAATATAAACCAAAATAGCATTTTTACTAATTCTTAGCCAGAATAAATAATGGCCAGAAATATCAATTTTCTTGTACTCTGGATGTCTACTGAAGTCAGTGTTAGTTTGCGACCTTTCCTGTTTTCACTGCTCCAGTTCACTATCATTCCAGAATTAGGTTCCTGACGTCCATTTGTTAAAAGGGTTATCAAGATTTCAGAAGTGTTGTGAGAATATAAGAGAAGAGAATACTGGGTACAATGTTTTGTTGTGGTTTCTATTTGCAGAATCACATCTTCTTCTGTTCTATTATACAGAACAGACAGCTAAGTGTTTTTTTCCAGCATAGCAACTATTTCTTAAAAATGTTTCTACCTATAGAATTTTCACAAAGAAGAGTGAAAGTAGGGCAACTCCACATTCCTGAAATAAATGTATACCACTGAAATTAAAAGTTTGTCCAAAGTTGTTTCTCCTCAGGCCTGGGCTGCACATAGCGTCCTTTCTCATGGGTACACCCACTGGTGTTGCAAGTCTCTCCCAGACTTTGAGGCATTGCTCTGTCTGGTGCCACCTAGAGGTTTCTATGGCACCAGCAGAAGAAACGTCTAGGTGGGTTCATTTGAAAGACATGCTTCTAAATACAGATATGGACTCCTGCCCCTACTTTACTCCCTTCTATCCTAATCTTTCCCTTACTGTTTTATAGAGCAACAATTACAACTGCATGTCCCTAGACATGCAATTTAAAAATGTCCCTGTGCTTCCTTGGACTGCTTAAGGCCTTGGTACTCTTGGTACTTCAGAAAACAAGGAAAGGATCTTTCTGTTCTCAGAGTGCATTTTAATTATTTTGGAAAAAAATTATTCAGCTTCTTCCTTTAGTTGCAAAAAGAAAAGAAAAAATGTAGAAAGAAGAAAGTGGAAGAGACACTAGAAATATGAATAAATAGCAAGGATTTGTAGGAAATATTTAAACAGAAATTAGATAGAAATTTACAAAATAATCTTATATAAAAATAAGAATTACCTAAAATAAAACATTAATACTTTCTCCACTTATGCTTCCCTTTGCTCCCAAACTCAGCAGTACCTTGTTTCAATGTCAAACATCACAACTAATTGCCCATTACAAACATGACCGAAATACAAAAGTCTGGCAAATCTGAACTCTCTTCTATGTATGAGCTATTTAAAACTGCAACTGAGAGTTACAAGGCTAGGAAAATTCATTGAAAACAAATACTACTCTTGAGAAAATCCAAAGCTTTTAGAATAGAATTATGAAAGATAATCTTCCAACCTAATTAGTTTCAGCCTTTGTGTGTGCATGTGTGTGTGCACATGTGTGTTTTGAAGGAGTTTCACAAGCTATCAGATCATCCCACCTCCTGAAGCCTTGATCACTCTGGTTTTCTTTTGTGCTACAAGATAAAGTAGTATATAAATAGATTTTTTTTTTTTTTTTTTTTACTCTAGAAAGAACAGTGAATGCAGACATATGGCATCCTCGTACAAATGCTAGCTTTGAGATAGAGTGCTTGTGGTTCTCTTAAGCAGCTTTTCATTTTAATTTGAGTAGCATTGATACTTTATGACTGTAAGAAAACACTAAAATATGATGGTTAGAACAGGATTCAGTTAATACCGTTAAGGATTTTGCCTAGTCTAGAGATAATGAGGACAAGTATAATTTTCCTATAAAATTGAATTTCTGGCATTGTATTTAGTTACAAAATATTTTTAAGTTAGGTATGTTTGCCGTCAGTAGCAATTTATATAGATATAAATCTACATTATAGAAGAAAAGCAATATCATGAATAAAGCAGTATTTACTTATGAGCTACTGGATACTATTAGTTAATAGCTGTATAGTGTTTAATTACATAATATACAGTTATAATGTAATGGTATTAAAATGTACATTTTATTTCAGTTTCCTTGTGTCCTTAAATAAATGAACTTAAGAGAATTTCCATCAGTCGTAGGATGTTTATTCTATTTGCATATGCATTTGAGTTGAGCTATAACTGTTCTGCCTCAAAGAGGAAAAAAGAATAGAGAAAAAGAGATCTCTTGTAGCTTATTTTCATTAGAAGAGTGAATTACTTGATAATGAACTGTTCTGAAATAACTCTTTATGGGTCATCATTCACTAGTGCACTTCAGCATACTCTCTTCAACTCTATGTCCATTTGACAATGTAGATAAGCTCAGAAAAGACAACTGCAAGTATCAAGACTTTTAATTGTGGATATTAGATTATGTTTCCTAATTGCAGTTGTCTAAGTTGGAAGTCCTTTAGAAGTTGTATTTCTCATCAACACTGAATATTTCTTGTTTTATTTATAGGTAACTGAAATAAGGACTTCAGAGTATTCTGAAGATATTTATTTTTCTTGGCTTACTGATAAAATGCTTCTGAATAATATGGATGGGCACTGGGGAAACTTCCAAGCGTTTGCGTGAAATACAAACTGCAGTTTTATCTGCAAATGTCATGGCCTCCACTGTCTGGACCTCTTCCTTCTATTAAAGGAGTAATCTTACGTCTGTCTGAGTGTTTAGGAAAGGGATTCTTTCCGTTTAAGCAGATCTACTTCCATAAAAAAAAAATATGTAAGCTCAGAGAGGCTTGTTGTACTGCAAGGAGCCAGAATGTCCAGCCCAACAGGGGCAGAGAAAAGCTGCTTTTCATCAGGGCTAAACCCCATAATATATGCTGCAAGGCTTGATGAAGCATGGAAAAAAGAAAAAAATTGCCTGTCTGGCAAAAAATGCCACTGTCACACAAAATACCTCTGTCAGGTCATTCAAAAAACCTTTTGGGTGGTGAAGGAACATATCTGAACACTGGACTATCACTGAGTTCTTGGATGCACAGCCCACAAGCATACAATAGGATATGTTTCTTTACAAGTTAAATATTATCTTTGGTTTGGCTTTCTGGACATTGCTGTAAATTGTCATGGATTCTTTGTCTTGCTAATGGGGAAGCTGGTACCCAATGGCTTGAACAGGTGTACTCATTGCTGATTAAAAAACTGGCAGGAGAGCCAGGCCCAAGGGGTGGTGGTGAATGGAGCTAAAACCAGTTGGCATATGGTCATGGGTAGTGTTGTTTCCCATGGGTTGGTGTTGGGACCACCCTGTTCAATAACTTTATTGATGATCTGAATGAAGGAATTGAGTGCAGCCAGTAAGCTTGCAGATAACTCCAAGCTGGGAGGAAATGTTGATCTGTCTGCAGGTGGGAAGGCCCCACCGAGGGATCTGGAAAGGCTGGATTGCTGGACTGAGGCTTTTCTGCTGGATGAGCTTTAACAAGACCAAGCATTGGGTCCTGCACTTTGGTCACAACAACCCCATGCAATGCTTGGGGCAGGGTAGCTGGAATCTACACAGCAGAAAAAGAGCTGGGGGTGTTGGTCGATGCTTGGCTGGACATGAGCTGGCAGTGTGCCCAGGTGGCCAAGAAGGCCAACGACATCCTGGCCTGCATCAGAAATATTGTGGCCAGCAGTAGCTGGGAGATGATTGTCCTCGCATGTTGGGCACTGATGAGACTCTGGATTTCCCCTGGAGTTCATAATGACCTAAAATTACTTGCTTATCTGTCTGGGAGCCACTTTAAATGAAGCTCCTATATCTCAGTTTCAGTCACAATTTCTTTGTAACTCCAAGTAGTCTTTTAGATTTGATCACATTGTTCCCCCAGGGATCTCATGATCCCTCTTTCCTCCAAAACCTTCTGTCCTTCTGACTACAACCCAAGTGCTATCTGTGCAAATTACCACAATGCTTTCCCACCTGGACTGCTGAAGGTATCAGCCTTCTCAGCTTGATGATTGTCTTTAAAATTTACGCTTGTACAGCCTCATTCGGAAAACCATTGCTGGACAAGCAGCCCCCACATAGCTGCAAGTGCTGCAATGCATACTGAATTCCCAACTGCTGCGCACTTTCCAGATATATATTGAAAATAACTGCTAAAGCTGAAGATGAATTGAAATTTGTAAGAAATTTGTAATGTTGCTAAGAGAGAGAAAAAAACGTTGACTACTTGAGAGAATTTCCTTCAGCAACTAAGGAAGCTATTTTGCATAAAGGCAATGCCAATTTAAATCATTGCCTATTGGGCTAATTTCCTAACTTCATTTTCAAATTGTAAATGGTTTGAAGGTATGCATGAAAATGCCAGATATCTTTAAGGCAAATGTTCTTCCTGGGAATAAATGAGCTCTGTATTCACTGCACTAAAGAAATCAAGTTTAAAATGCTGTGGGGTATTATCGATTTTTCTAGTTATACTTTGTAGTTTCATTAAGGTATTTGGGTTGGTAAGATCAAAGAAACATTTATTTAGCTCTTCTTCAAAGGAATACAATAAAATGTAGAACATGAAATATGAACAGACTTTTTTGTCTCCCCTTCCCCCACAAATCCTTTGCCCTTTTTGCATGGGAAGCAGTGCACTGAAAAGAGACTGCTACACAGGCTTTTATATTTACTGACAGTGTGTGCATCCCTGTCACCTAACACTTCTGACAAGTCATAAGGGCCTTCTTTTTGTTGGCACTGTTAATTAGGCTTTCTGAGCTGAACAGTGCTAGTCTGTCCTCTCGAACTGTAAAGATACAAAAATATGATAAGGGATAATATCATAAAATCTGAAAAGGCCTTGTCAGAGAATACCATCACATAAATTCACATCTCAGCTACAAGTTCAAGTAGGATTAATGTTTTGAAATAACAGCCATGGTACAGCAAAGTTATTATTGGAACATCAGTCCTATTCAACTTTAGTTTCCGCATAGGTCAACTTCTTTCTCTAAGTGCTACACAACCCTGGTTAGTAAAACAGCTTATGAAAGTCTGGTCATGCAGAGGGCTTCAGTGATGTGAAAGAGAAGAGGCAGCATGGGCCTTTTGGTGTGTGAAAGAGAGTAAAGATTTTTCTTTCATACAAGAAAAAAGATTGACCTTCCTCACACAAGTTTAATGAAGAAATGTTGTTCATGAATTCAAGAAATACATTCATCTAGAGTCACATCTGTGTAGTAACAATTTAAATAATTTAAACAGGAGGGACATCAACGTTTTACAAGGGTAGACAGTGATAGGACAAGGGGGAATGGTTTAAGCTGAAGGAGGGAAGGTTTAAATTGGACGCCAGTGGAAGTTCTTTACCAAGAGAATGGTGAGGTGTTCAGGGCCAGGTTGGATGGGACCCTGGGTAACCTGATCTAGTACCAGATCTGGAGGTTGGTGGCCCTGCCTGCGACAGGGGAGTTGGAACTGAATCATCCCTGCAGTTCCTTCCAACCCAGGCCGTTCTATGATTCAATGATTCTATGAAATGATGGAGTGGAATCACTGGACACAAGTTTGAAAATGTAGAACTGACTTACTGATGAGGAGTTTGTATTTTGTCAGAAGATAAGGTGAAAGGAGGCAAAAAAAGAGAAAAGATGTGAAAAGATTAGCACACATTTAGAAAGTATAGCTCTTTAAAACTGTCTGTCAGATGTACTAGAAGACAAGCAATTTTGGATAGTTCAACTCCCCCACCCAATGACTCAGATTAAAAATTAATCATATCTGAGATCTTTAAAAGTGGGTTAACATTTATTCCATATTAATTTTCATTTTTTGAGATTTCTCAATTCTGAAATTTGGCCAGGCCAGCCTGGTAGGGAAATGCCATAGTATCTCAAGTGGCATGACACCCAGCTTTTACACGCCCTTGTAGCTCTGATGAACTGGAAAAGTGGCAAGCTCTCCTGCAGATTAGAGATGTGCTCTACCCAAGCTCTGAGTTCTGCTGCATTACAGCCAACTGAGGTAAAAGTCAACACAAACAACTTAATTTACTCCTTTGAAAAACTCATGAACTGAGGTCCATTTTACGGCTTGTGGCCAAATCAATGACTGAACTATCTTTGTTCATTGTTAGGAACACAGTTTACATGTATTAACAGTGTTTTTAAATATTCTAGAGGATCCTATTAAAAAGAAACAAGAACAAAACCAGCAAGAAGTCCTGAAATCTTGAGTGGTTTCTCTTTACCACTACCTTTATTTCAGTAAAATAATCCAGAGAATTCAGAAATCCTAAGCTGCCTGCATTAACCTATGTTGCTGAATATGATTGTGTTTACACACATTTTTTTCCTGCTGAAAGTCTTTGACATATCTTGAAAGCAGAGCCAGTAGGACCTTGAAAATAGGGATTAAACTGAGTAAGAGGGAGTCTTTTCAAACTCAGTGAGGGTAGAGCTGATTGCACTACAGAGAAGAGACCGGAAGAGTTCACAAGGTCATGGCATTAATATCTGCAAGGAGGAACACTAAATTATTGCACAGAGAACGTGCTTCTAATGTGAGAAAACTCTGAAATTGAAGGCTTGACAGATTTTGACTTCTACTACACGTTAGTATGAGAGGAAAAAAAATGAAAGCTTTGCCATAAAGTAGCATAATACATCAACAGTGCTTTAATGGAAGCTTCTGTTTCACTATACTGTTTATTTTTTCCCCCCTCTCATTTAACCTTCAATGTCTTAGGATTAACTCATTAGTGAAAATCTATGCATGAAGGTTTCTCTGTGACTCTGATATTTCTTCGAATTTTGCATTGTGTTTAAAAAAAACCAAAAGCACGGACAAAAGTCACAAAAATTTTAAAAAGCTAACGTGGCAGAGTACTTTCCATATGCTCTTTTTCATGGGAATGATCATTAAAAAGATTTCAGAGACATGTGTAGCTGTTTTTCTTAAAAAAAAAAGAGATGATGTTACTAAAATCTTAGGGTAGACATACACATAAAACTATGGTTCTCTTTAAAGAAAATCTATGGAAAGCAATCTTTTCCTTTTCCAAAAAAATTTTAGGTAGCCCAAGTTAAACCAGTACATACTTTAATTCTGATTAAATTATCTTTCAATGACCTTTGAATGCAAATTTTTGGAACCAAAGCTGTTACAGTATGTGTGATTTGTAGCAGCACAACAGCACTTTCATGCATCACACATTTCCATTAAATTAATATAACCACTGTGTTAATGTCTGAACTCAACATTTGACAGTATTCACTGTGCTCATTTGGGCTGTTCTTTCTGTGCTTATATCCAAAAGCAGAGGCTATCTTTATTAAAAGATGAGTGGTTCATGTGTGATTAATCACACACAAATGTAATTTGGAAATGTAGGAGTCTCTGCACATCTGTTTGGAAATGAAATGCACGCTTTTCTCTTCATTAAGTACTTTGCCTATTACAATTCCTCAGGATGGGAATAATTAACTGAAGTACGCATGGTGCAGAGAAAACTATTTTTGGAAACCTAAGATTTGCCTATATTTTTATGGTTGCACATGCCAAAATACTTGCATAAAATTTGTGTATGATGTTACCTTAACTGCATGTGCACTCAGCCTAATTACAACTACATATTTACAAACATCACATTTAAAAGTCTGATGTTCATCGCGTTAAATGCTTCTGCTTACATGAGTGATAAATTAAGAAAAGCTATGAAGCTACAAAAAAAGATAATTAAACATGAAATGCTAGACAGTCCTTCAGTTTAACGACAATTATACAAAAGGATGTAATGTGGCAAAAATAAAATTCATTTTTAATTTCTCCCTTTTACATGCCCACTTAGTTGTAGACCTCATGGAAACGTCTAGACTGAAGCTAGTTTATTTCAGAATGATCTTTACCATAATATCTACTGATGCATGTATTCTAAAATGTACAGAATAAAGAGAAAATGAATAAACAATGTGAGTTCTTCACATATCACTAAGCAGCCATTCCCTTCTTCTATTTAATCTTTCCTCTTTGCTGCTGGATGGTGTTCAGAGCCTCTTACAGAAAAATGAAAGAAAGGAAAAAATAAAGGAAAAAAGGGCACTATGTGGAACAGAAAATAGAGCAAGTGGAGAAGGAAAACAGAGCATATGTAACCAGCAGGGAAGAGCTGAGCCAGTCTGGAACATCATCAATGTAGAGAAGAAGTGTAATAAGGAATAGTTCAAGCCTTTGATGTCCTTCCTTGCCAGTGACTGCTTAGCTTGCATTCCTCAGGATGAACAGCAGAGAAAGCCTTAAGGAAAGCGCTTTCCTTAAAAGTGATTTGAGAAAACTCTGAAATTGGAGGCTCTTGAAATTGGAGGGCACTTTTTTCAGGTCATGGTCACTACTCCCCCAGCCCACCTCTAGAATACAACTACATATAAAAGAATGGGCAAACCATGCCCTGCTGTCCTCACATAGCAAGGATGCACCACAAAAAGGAAAGAAGGGGTACATCACATGTTGCTAGAGACTGTGGGACCTGCAACTGAATTATCTTTCCAGCAGGATACAAGTAGAGGCAAACAGAGATGACGCAGATACAAATTCCATAAATAACTGATTACTGATGGAGTGATTTGCTTTAACTAGCTCATTTGAGAAGAAGCATGGTACATTGGCAAATGTTTCATTACATGTTCCAGGAGAAACCTAGACTGACAAGAGAAAGGGAGAAGCAGTTACTCTTGAAATGTTGTGTGTAGGGTAAGGTAGAAGAAAACAAAAGCCATGCAGACATCATATTTTTCCCTAGATCCTTAATGTTTCTCATCACAATATTTCTGTGAAGTAAATAAATCAACAAATTTATTACTTACAAAATAAAATGCAAAATAAAATATGTGAAATATATTCAATCACTTAAATTGAGTAAACTTATCAAAAATAAACCATGAAGTTGGTAAATGCAGCTTTCCACCTTTTGTGTGTTCTGGACATTTTTTGGAAGGGGTAGTTTTTCATGATGTGACGTCTTTTACAGAGAAAATAAACTTCCAAGTTGAATGTGGTATTCCCTAGTGTTAAGCAGAAAATGCAGAGCTGGATTTTGAAATCTGATTTTATGTGGAATAGAAAAAAGAATTTCAGATGTCTTCAAAGGAAAATTTCTGGAAAAATGTAACTGTGTCAGCTGAAACATTTCATTTTGACAAAATTTGATTTGATTCTGTTTGCTACAATTGGAATTTCTCCATCTTCTTTCGAGGTACAATTATATTAAGCCAGTAGCATCTTCTTTTGCAAAACTTTTACTTTTTAGCAGAACTTGATAGAGAAAGAAATCCTCTGAAACTTCTAAGGTCAAGCTCCACTATTCTTTGGCCTACAGATTCAGCTTTTCTAACATTTGTTATCAGGTTCCTTTCTCAGAGGATACTAAAAGAAGCAGTAAACTTTACAGGAGAAAGGTTATGGAGAAAAGTAGGAGAAGGACTGATTCCAGCAGAAATGGAAAAAAAGATTTATCATAACATGTGAAAATGTTATGTGAGGAAGGAACTGGGAGATGTGGAGAAAGTTACACAGACCTTTCAGTTTTAAAATAAATTTTCAAGCACACAGCTTAGCTTATGTCCAAACTCTGGAACTGGAAGTATAATAAGAATAGATTTGCTTTTTTAATATCCATGTTTATTTAGCCTAGCTGCTTCGGGCAGGCAAAAACTGTAAACACATGATGCCCAGGCAAAGCTAATCATACATGCATACTGGATCTGTTTCAGGAGTTGCTTAGCCATAGCAAATCCTATACTGTGAAACCTTCACCACCGTTGCTGCCTGAGGTAGTTAAATTTGATCTGATGTACACCTGTGTTTTACAGTCAGTTTACATCAGTAGCAGCATTGACATGCCTTCAGTCATCAAATAAGATTTAAAAAGAAATCAAAAGCAGATAATTGATTATGAGTATTTTAAACTATTCATGTACCTGGTGATTTGGGCATCCATGGCAAGTAGAAAGCTTGCATCTAGTCACTTAGAATACAGCGAGGAAGGAGGCTTATCTTTCTGTTAAAGGAGGCCTAAACATCTGCATCAACAATGAAACGCAATTAAAATCATTGAAGTTGCTATGTGTTCTATACATTCAGAATTAAATTTCAATCAAACTCTGATATAATTGACTTAATAAAACATGAATAAAATTTAAATACAATATTAGAGATGTTGAATGCTCTATTTGTATTTAATTTTTTGCAAGTTAACTTTAATAGAGGGAGAGTGTCTCTTTCCATAAATGCATTAAATTTTTTGAAAATATATCTTAGTAAACAAATATTTAATAAGAATAAATAAGCATATGTGAAATATCTACTAATATTAAATAAAAATTTTATTTCAACAGTAGTTGAGTTGTCACTGTATATCTATGTCCAATCTATTTAGACAAGGCATGTCCCTTGGAAATAGACAGTGCGATGCTTCCTTCTCACATTTAGAATATAGTCACATAAAAATAAATGACTTATTCTTGTATTAAACCTCTCATTTGAACCTTTGCACTTAAAAGAATATCTGAAAGCCAAATTAGGTCTAGTATACATCTACAGATCAGAGCAACTTTGTTTTTTATTTTATTTGTACCTCTGGATGTGTATGGCATGCTGGTCACTACTGTGCAGGCTCAGCATCCTCTTTTGTAGTCCCATTTTTGTAGCTCTCTGTGATGAGGTTTTACTGTAGAAACATACTCGTTCCTCAGAAGTCAAAGTCAAGCACAACATGTTAATAATTAATCACATGGAATTTATATTTAAAAGAAGTGGAAGGAAGAAAAGCATTCTCTACTGAAGAGAGCTGAAGCAGAACATCCTGGAGGCTAACAGGGTGCCTCTGGGAAAGACAAGAATGGCATTTAGCAAAGGGTCATAGCTAAAGCAGGCAGCAGCTTCCACATGAGAGGCTGGACAGATGCCACTGAAACATTACGCTACTCATATAGAATCTGCAATGACTCCCTGAGACCTCATGGGACCTGATGGCTGTCTTTCAATTAGGCTGCTCTCCATAGAGCTGTTATTTCGACAAAGCAACTTTAGATGGACATTGCTTTCCTTTGCCAGCATAAACTGAAGTGCTGGCTTTCTAACCTGGTCCCTCAGTAAAAATATAAACAGATTCAGCTGCCGGTGATATGGCAGTCAGAAGCTGAATCAATTAGCTGATTACAGCCAGGAATCTGAATATAGCTGGTTAGAAATATCTTTCTACTTTTTGTCCATTTTCCTAAGGACATAATTAAAATCTTATAGAGTAGGAGGTAGTAGGCAAACATATAAGCTCTTCTTTGTAATAGATATCCATTACCTTGCAAAAGAAAGGCGCAATCACTCATTCGAAAGAGAAAGTCCTTTTTGTCACCACCTACTATTTGACATTCTGGGTAGACCACCAACTTCAGTTTCTTGAGGTTGCGTATTAAAATCAATCCCTTTCAGCTTAAGCTGCTTCCATCTGTTGAATTCCCTTGAGTAAGCCCTAAATAACTAGATTTTACAAGGATTATTCATTCCATTTGTCGTTAAATTAAAGAGACAAAGTAGAGATATTTCTTGTGCTCCTTTGAAACATAAATAAGGATGATACCAACTGTGGAAAATAATGCCAAAGTAAATGTAAAAAGTCATTAAAGAAACAAGATATAATAGTGACCTAAACGCAACTCAAAGGCAGAAACAGTTTAATGTTATGAAATTTTAAAGTCTGAGAACTTACATATATAGTGCTCAATAAAATTGCTGTTGGCACTGCATCTACCTCTAAAGATTAATAAATGAGTAAGGAGTATATTCTTTATATCCTGTATATTCCTTACCCATGTAGCTGAGACATCAGTAAGGAAGTGTAAAATTTGAGGAAAAGGCTAGAAATTTGTCCAAGATTGTTCAGAAACTCAGAACAAGTAATTGAATTTGTATTAGCTTTTTAGCCTCAGCTTAATGCTCAGACCAGAAAACGTCACCACTTCTAAAAACATCCAATAAACTGAAATACATTGTAAAGGTAACAAAAAACATAATTTACACTGAAAAAAAAAAAAACACTCAGGTAATTGTATGACTTTTAACTCAGCTTTGAAATTCACCACAATCAAAAGATTGAAAGAGAAAAAGAATGGGAGAGTTCTATACATACTGTATTTCTGCACTATAAACAGAAGCATTATTTATCTATATCTATGCAATATTTTGAAACTGCATCTATTAGCCTCCACCTTTACACCCTTACTTTTTGAAAGTAAGAGTTTTTTTGTAATGGGAATTGTTAGAGAATGAGCAAAACGAGCTGTTACACAAAGCTTTTATACTAATAATTTGCTTAAAGAAAGTAACACTACTGGAAAATAGTGCTAGCATAGAATCATAGTCATAGGGTGATTTGGGTTGGAAGGGACCTTAAAGATTAAGTTCCAACCCCTTGCCATGGGCAGGGAATAGAATCATAGAATTGTAGAATCACAGAATCATAAAAACGTAGAAACATAAAATATCCCAAGTTACAAGGGTCCAATCACAATTACTGAGTCCAACTCCTTGCTCTACTCAGGTCCATCCAAAATTCAAGCCCTCTGTCCGAGAGCGGTGTCCAAACATTCCTTGAACTCCAGGAGCTTGGGGCCATGTCTGCTGCTCTGGGGAGCCTGTTCCAGGGCCCAACCACCCTCTGGTGAAGAAGCATTTCCTAACACCCAGCCTGACCCTTCTCTGACACAGCTCCATGACGTTCCCTCAGGCCCTGTCACTGCCACCAGGGAGCAGAGATCAGTGCTGCCCCTCTGCTCCCCTCGTGAGGAAGCTGTAGGCCACCATGAGGCCTCCCCTCAGCCTCCGCTTCTCTGGGCTGAACAAATCAAGGGACCTCAGACACACTTCATACATCTTGCTCTTCAGACTCTTCAGCAGGTTGCACTACAGGCCTCCTGACCAGGAA
>WBMW01004842.1:351452-434579 GCA_013396635.1 Penelope pileata | reverse complement strand
AAAAAAAAAAAAAGGAACATTTGACTTTCATCTACTTCTTGCATTCACATTTTACCATCATACTTAGAAAGTACACAGGAGCTGATTACATGCAAATTACACGCAACTGAGCTATGCCAGGCAGAAAAACAATGTAACAAGTATCTGAAATGACAGGAAACCTCTTGGAAAAGTTCTTGTTCCTTCAGGGAATAATGAAGATTAAGTGCAACTTTAATTTAGGTTAATTGGAGTTATTGGCACCCAATAGTTTTTGAAAAGACAGGTAGAAAACCTAAAACAAGCAGACATAAACATAACAACTGACATTTAATTTTGAAAACCTTGTCTTTTAGCTGTACAATCTTCTCTTACTCCTTTTTACAGGAAATTTTTTAACAGCAATGTCTTATTATCACTCTGGCATGGGTTTGCTAGCATGTAGTAGTATGGCATCTATTTCAGCTACAGCTATACATGAAGGAATAGCAGAGAATGTTAATTTATTAATGCATTTGTTTTGCAGACACATATTCTGATGCAGAAAAATAATGGAAATTAACAGCCCTAGTTGCTGATGTCTGGCAATTAATATTTAATATTTTCTTCCTTCTTTATCAAGCAACAAATCAGGGAGCAAACAAATCAGGGAACAAATCAGGAACAAATCAGCAAACAAATCAGGTGCTACTTGATAGGAATTTTTCCTCTCCAGCTTTGTAAAGCATAATGAATGGTGTTAGGAGGAATTATTTCCCACTGAATATTCATAAAAGAGTGGCCATTGGTGTGGCACAGTGTGTATTTCAGGATGCCTTGTACTTATTAAAAGTTAAAGATTCCAGCGTACTTCCTACTTAAAGCACTTAAGGAGGAATTTAAGAATTTGGATGGTACATGATAGCAACAACTAAAAAGCCAATGTTTCTGTTATAGGAAAATATCTTCTAATAAAATGAAGAGCTTCTCACAAGTAACTTTCAATGGAAAGGCTGTGTTGTTGTGATAGAACAATGTGAAAAAAGAATAAGGACCAGAAATTGTATTTTCTTAGTAGAATTTGCTTGAAGTATTGACCTGAAAAACTGCACCGATAGTATACCATTGAGTTCCAGAACAAAACACAGCAAATTCATAAGGAACATCTGTTTCATCAGGGCAGAATTTCAGAATTCTAGAAACTGATGTTCTGGTAGTGAGTTTAGAAGAGCTTCTTATTAGAAAAGTGAATACTTCTACAAGTCCAGAAGTATAGGCTAATTTTGACGTACCTATGGATCAGTTTAATTCTCACAATGAATTCAACCAAAACTGCAGCTATGTTTTCAGTCTAATTCCCCTAACTAGGCATCAAAAAATGTACATGAGGAAAATAATATAATTACCTTCATTATAAGAAAAAAATCACTTACATTTTGAATATCTAAATTTGAAACACAGTTACGTTACATAGAAATTGTTTTCTGATCAGGTATACTTATAGCTACTTCCTTCAAGAGAGGGAAACTCATCAATATTATTAAGCTAGTGCTGCCACCTATAGAAAAGGAGACCTTGCCTTTTATTCTACATAAAGCATGGTGTAAACTAAGCTATATAAAAGAATATATAGAACTAAAATGGGAAGAAGAAAGTGGATGTTGGTTCACTGAAAATTGTAAATAAAACCTGTGTGCAACAAGAATTTTAATTTGATAGACATTATTTTTATAGTTTTCAGTAATTAATCTCCCAGATGTTCAAGAGAGTAATATTTGACACAGTCATATTAATTACATTCTACACAACAGTCTTTTTTTAAATCTGTGAATCTCAAGCTCTGAGCAGGGGTCATTATGATAATGTCAAAAATATCCTTAAAGTAAATCTAAAAATTATTTTAACTACATATTTCAGGTGTACTCTTTTGAGTCATTTAGATCTGAGTTCAGGAAACAAATGTTTTCCAAGCTTCATATATATTTATTCACAAAAATGGACTTCTGTCATGGCCAATTTTTCAAATTGACAGGCATCAGGCAGCTGGTAGAATTAACACGTTTACTTGGACAATTGACCTTGCATCTGCTCTCATTCTGTAGCGTTACCAACCCCTTGGTAGCCTAAGCTTCTGAGTTACAGCACAGCCTGGTTAATGACTGAATAACATGCTGACAGGTAGCTAATCATCAAGAATAACTCAGCTAGTAAAATACTCTCACATGTTGCATTCTTCCATGCTTCCAGGAGCTTCAGAGATTATAATGATTTTTTAAAAGGCGTTAAAATAGACAGTCCTTATTTCCTCAGTGCTGGTAGGGATGATGTGCCCTAGTTGGCCTGAATTGCATGCTGACATTTCTAAACCCTGACATTTTTCAAAAACGTGTAGGCACAATGCATTAAAAGTGTTATGGCAAAAAAGTTTTCCTGGCATAAACTTAACTACTGTCCTTAGCAATGAGATCTGACACACTTCTTATTTCTCACCTGTTTTTGTGGCTTATCTCATAACGCTACAATTTACTGGCTGGACATTTCCTCAGATATATGTTTTCTCTTTACACAAAGAAATAGAAAGAGGGATGGAGGTTCCCATTACTACTACATTAACTACTGCTAGTACCAGTGAGAATATTCAGAAATGATACTTACTAATGAAGAATTGTAATAAGGAATGGAGACTATCACTGAAAGTTATCAGTCTACAATGCAGTAAGAGCTATAGGCTTTATAGGCAAGATACAAGTGGTTTGTCTTGAATCATATAAAATATTTCCAAAGTCCAAAATACTTTTTAATGAGGCTTTAGCCTGATTATATTATGTTTGCTCTATATAGTAAGATCATTACTCCAGATTATTACTTCAGATTATTAATGGGTGCATACTAATACATGTACTTCGTAGGATATTTGTTTACACAATCAAAATGGATCACTATGATTTATATACAGTTAATTCTGAATGAAAAATTAGCAATGTTCCTTGCACAATGCTCACATTTACTTAAAAAATCAGAACTCTTATAGTCAAAAGAAGTAGTGATAATCACTACTACTATTAATATTCACTAATTACTATTCTAATAATCACTATTACTAGTAGTAATCATAGTACTGGTGTTTTATGTATTTTAGTACTTGTTGATATTTACATAAAGAGAAACATAAATGCAGGAACCAATTGCTTAGACCAGTTTTGAAACTTCTACCAAATGAAATCTTTAAAAAAAATTAGAGGGACATCTGTCAGCTACAATTCTATCTTTAGGAAAGTGATAGACACAGTAACATTCCCAGATTCTCTGTGTCCTCAGTTTATGATTTCAAAACTTTACCTACAGCAATAATACCTTGACATACTCCTGCTCTGTTTATCTCCCTCTACTCTTTTCCCGTTCTTATTTCTTAGTCCCAGATTACACAGCACAACTGTATGTCCACACTTTGAACAAACACACAGAAATGTGAAACAAACAATAATCCTTAATAAATTGCATTTTTAAAAATAAATCTACTTTAAACTGCTACTGTTATTGTCTTCAAAATCATGCCTTTATTTTCTGTGATAGAGTGACTTTCTACAATAATTTCATAGTGGCACAGGAATTTTGAATTTCTACAATGCATTCTGAGTCATCACGTTGACATGAGGTTCACAGAGCTATCTACCCTCTAACCATCATAGTTAGTAACAGTAAAATCCAGCCTATAAAACAGAAATTACAGATTGTGAACCATTTGTACAAAGAACATTTATTGTATAGTTCTTCATGGAAACTGAAGAGATAAGCAATGTGAGACAGCAGGTCTTGATTAGCAAGGCCTTTCTGCAGATGTCTAATTTAAAGCGTGTGAGCAATTCCAAAGTCAAAGCACCTGCTTGTATGCATAAGGATTTTGTTCAATCTCCTGCAGTAGTGGGAATGAAGTAAGGGAAGGATGCCATAGCAACAGTAACTCAGAAGGCTCTTTCTGAATAAGAGGGAATTCATAGCACTTTCTCATATTTAATGCAGGTTTCTATGTTTATTTTTCAAATGCAATTTGCAAGAAACTGTCTGAGGCTTTTAATTAGGGTGTTCAAGAATAGTTTTCTCCAGTAGTTCTGGATTCTTAGTGTGGAACCAGCAGGTCATAACCTTTCATTCCAATGACTTCATGCATTAGTTATAAAGCAAGAGAATAAAAAAGTAGTTTTTTCTAAGTAAGCAAGTTACATCAGCTGACCAATAACTGGAATAATAATAAATTTTAAAGCCTCAAGCTTGTCATCAGTTTTAAGAAGTAAAAGCACAGAATGTTTCTTGGAAATTTGCAAAATCTGGGAAGGTAATACATTCATTGTATCTCTTAATAGTGGCTGAAAGAGAATGGTGCCTATACTTTTGTGTACGTTTGTGTGGGAATAGAAAGAATAGTGCCTACACCTTTTTTCTGTATATTTGTGTGGGAATAGAAAGATGCTTAGTTTGTAAGCTAGTTCACTAGAAAATTCTTGGTAAATAAGTAGTCAGTAATGGATGCTTTTATTGTGCTGTCATTTGATAAAAACAAACAAGATACCTTTGATACCTTTGGTATCTTTGATACCTATTGCTAAACTATCTGTACAATTATCATATTCCTTTTATAATAAGTGTCTTAGGTAGATGGGATGACATATCATCTATGTGTTCCTATACAGTAGCTGCTGACGAAGATGAGGTTGCACCTAAAAATAGATGTCTAAATTCATCTAATAGATGTCTAAATGCTGCTTTGGTCATTGCTTAGCCTTCACAATAGTAATGTCATATTAGTGCAGAGAAATCATATGACTTCTGGGAATTTTGTGCAATAATGAAATTTCCTCATTGTGCAGGAAGTTGCACTCGATGACCCTTGTGGTCCCTTCCAACTCAGGATATTCTATGACTCTATGATTCTACAAGTTTATAAAGACTACCTTCTTATTTGTAGCATTTCAAATACTATGGAAAAACAAATTTTTGGTAGTATTTATTTCATATCTGTGTAGGTAGTTTTGTGCTCAGATATGCTAGACAAATCAGATCAAAATTATCATGAATATGTTAATAAGTAAGCAATAAGGACCACTGGGAATAACTTTTGCCCTTAAGTCTTCACTAACAAAGAAAACAACAAGTAAAATGAGATGCTACATATCTGCAAATGTCTGAACGGATCAAAGGCATGAACAATATCAACGTATCAGTGAGAGAATCTGTCACAATGCCTTTACTTTTGTTGCTTTTCTAACTTCAGCCAATCTGTTATTCCAAGATCTTTAGATTTTCTCTTGCAGCAGTTGCCTACACAACTAAATAAGAAATGGAGGTGAACAGGCATGAATTTACTAACAATGAGATATGAAGTTCAAATCAGAACTACATTGTGGTAAATCTCAGACTAAAATAGTAGACAATATTATAAAATGAACTTAATGATATTTATATTGCAGAGAAAAAGAGAAAGCTGTATTTAGCTGAATCAAACCCAGACCTGCAGAGATCTGTGCACCTGCTCCTCTTCTGACATGTGGGGGTCAATTGACTATCCATGTGAGTTGAGTAAGTGTATGAGTGGCTAGCTATTCATTTTTTCAGGGCCTTACAGAGTGCCTATATTTCTAAGTGCTGTTTTCTCCTTAGGGAGACTGGCAGAGTTTAAGTCCTCAAAATAAGTCTCAAACACTGTAGAGAGTCAGGCAGCAATTTACTAGAGAAGAACTGAGATTCATCTTTCTTTTCTGCATTAGTACCAGACAGAATCATTTACTCTCAAATTTCATAAAACAGCCACTGCTGTTTCCATTTACGTTGGTGCTGAATTTTCAGCTAAAGCTCCCTCCACTAGTTCTATCTATGAAAGCTAATTTCACTACACAAAACTGTACCAGTTACATCTTCTTAAAATGAAATATGAAATGTCACATCAATCAAACCTAATATTAATGTGACAAGTGTCGTCCCTCACAGTGAAACAGATAACTGACTTGGACAAATACCTTTTCATATATATTACAATAGGTCTTGCAAAACGTATTTTTTATGAACTGAACAGTGGCCAGCATTTCTCCTTTCATAAAGTGCTTTCATTCTCTACCTAGATGTGCAATCTCTGTCCTAGGCTCTTTTATCTCTTTTATCCTTCCCAAACAAGACTTGATAGAACTTATGGGAGGGTAGAACATAGAGCAATGAGTAGTCTTTATTCTAAGGCTGGGAACTTGAGTTGTGATTAATCTGTGTCAGGGATTAAGTTTACATACCCAGATAGGTCTTAACATTGCTAGTTAATGTGCCCCCATCTAGCCTCAGTAATAACACTGCTCACGTAACAGAAAAACAGAAAGTGTAGTAGGCAAAATTGTCCCAAATCACAGGAGACAAACACAATGGCACTCTGATCACAGTATGAAAATAACTCTTTTCTGCAACACGAGTCTTCCCTAATGTATCTTCCTGAAACTTTACACATGTATATGCTCTCCCCCAAGTCACACTATCAAAGGGAGACTCTCTGCATCTGCTGGAAGTTCATTCACACACCGCTTGAAGCAGCTTTGTGGTTGCGTAAAGGACACATAATAGGTGCTTGTGCAACTGGCGACTGTGAGGAGATCATTGTTTTAAGTGAAGTCAATTTTCCCAGTGGAATCTTAATTTGGAAACACTCTCTCATGTTACAGCCCCTGTGCAGAAACCAGTAAACTATACTTAAATCTTAAAACAACGCACACAATTTAGGATGTGTCTGATCCAGCAAAAACTATTTTTGATAGGGGGACAATTGCAGTCTGTCTTCACTGAATAACATAAGCCAATAGTTAAAAGGACACACACATACACATACCATAAATCTCAAACACAAATATTTGAAGAGCAAATTCTCCTCAATGACCTAAAATTACCAGTTTTAATTCTTCACCCTTATTCAGGGGTGGCAAGAGATTATTAAAATAATTAGGATGAAATATCTACTCACCTGTGTTTTAATTTAACTTGGTGTTCCTATTTCTGATTAGGCCTTGAAAGAAAGCAGTGAACTGAAACTTAGTGCATTTAAGGAGACTTTCAACAAAATTTAATAGGAGTCTCCGCTTAGTTCACTGCAGGTCTGATCTGCATCATCTGCCTGACCCTACATAGCTTCAGGTACCTAAATGAGGTATTCATTTGCATATTGCCCGTAACTACTTATCTGGTCAAAGAAGATACCTATGCAAATTATATGTATGCTGATATTCCCTCTTCAGTCACTTTATAATGACTATGCCAGTATTTTAAGCATATCAATTAGATGCTTGAAGTTAGATGGAATGAAAAACGTAAACAATTTGACGCAAAGCACCCTTACACATTTTCCATTCCTTCTCCTTTGATTCTTCCTGCTCCTCTACTTATTTAAAAATGCCAAAATATGCTTTAACGACTAAAAAGTGAAATCTTAAGACTGACAATAGAATTACCACACTAACAAAAACAAAATTTTGTTCCACAAGGTTTGTGATATTTATCACATATAGTTAAATGAAAATATTAAAATTGCATCTGTGTGCCAAACCAGAAAAAACAACAAAGCTTTTCCTATTAAGAAAGAAAAATATGTAACGGTCATGGTTTGGTGCCTTAACAAATCCCTTCTGCAAATGTGGCTTTACATTTCCACATTAACACTGAGTGAAAACAAAATATGAATCATCTTTTTCCCACCAGACATATCTTAAGATAATAAAATCACCATGTAAACTAATTGTCAGGAAAGGCCTGATAATACCAGGGCATTAGAGATACAGGATTTTACAACACACATCAACACCCAGCTCACATTAGTGAAAATTTTCAGTGTAATGAGAATTACTTTTTCTCTTGTTAATAAGATCTATGAATCCAATATAAAATATAAAATTGGAAAAAAAAAAAACAACAACCCAACAACATAATTCTATTTCTTGCTTATGAAAAGGCAGAATGTTCTTCAAAATACTCTGCTTAAAATACTGACGTCTGTAAGATCCTATGCATTTGTTATGAATGTGATACCTTATTTTACATACATTCTACCTCTTTAATAATCTTATATTACCTACTGAATTCAGGCATTAATTCCAAATCTTTTTTTCAGTTTGGATGTGGATCATCATTCATGCTAATAGGTAGTGTGACATGAGGAAATACATAAGAATATTTGAAAACTGCATATTCAACACTTGCATGTAGCATACATGAAGTACAGCATATATTTTAATGATGCAGTCTTTTACTCTTCACATTAAGCTACCTCCACAACAACAGAAAAATAAAGCTAAGACATACACTTATCTAGATCCAGCTGGATTTGATCCTGCAAACACTGTTTTCAAAGTATTTAGGTTAACTTTCTTAGTCAAGATATCAATTACTTGGCAAACAATGTTAAGGACAGGTATATGCAGGTTTGAAGACTGACACTATGTATTGGCAGATTCAAGCATGGTACTTTCAATATGTAGATCTGTGAGTATACGCCATTGACCATGACACAGACCACATAGATTTTCCACTCTAAACACTACTAAAAATAGCAAATATACCCATGATAGTTAATACATGACAATTGAAAACCTTGACTCTACAAGCACAAATGAAAAAATATCAAAATAAAAAGCAATCAATCTTTTGGACATCCAGAGAATGCAATGACTTTTAAACATACGGAATTATGCAGATTCTTGTTCATATCTCATTGATACAAGTGTGTTTAAACCAAATTACAAAGTTAGTTTTCAAAATAATTGACATCAGCCTTAGAACACTAGGGTGTCTAGGGTAAAGACATATGCTCTCTAAAGCATGTATTGAAAACCTCTATGAATGCTAGAACTACTGTTTGGTACTTCAACATCAAAATGCAACTTAAGCATTCATGCAGCTATTCATACTTAGTTACTTACTTTTGTGCATGGCTTAAGCTAAGAAGACATACTTTCCATGTATCAGCTTTGGAAAAGAACAAGTTCTACAGCTGATGCATCAGTATCTTCTCTGTTAAGCAGATGTTATCCCGTAAACCTATCCTAATCATCTAGTCAGTGAAGAAATTTTTTTTTCTTTTTTTTTTTTCTTTTTAATGTGGGCTGCCGCAGTAGCTTAAGGGAGTTTGAATTATGTTAGCTTCAATATGTTTCTCAAGAATTTCAGAAAAAGTACAAAATGTGTTATCACAATTCCCCAAACATAAGGATGTACATGAAGAATGTTTACTAAGTAAGGGCCAAGTAATACACTATAAAACACAGCCTAAAATACATTATCAACTGATGCAAATTTTTGTAGTTCATACATCAAAAAAAGTAGTGACGTCTTTCTTGCTCTGGATAAAACTTAATATAATAGTGCCTGAATGGTGCATTAGTTGGTTGTTGGCATTGTCCTGGGATGTGTCTTCATTAATTTGTGCACATCTCAGACACTGCCATAGAATCACAGAATCATAGAATCATCTAGGTTGGAAAAGACCTTCAAGATCATCTACTCCAATCATCATCCTGACCTATCAAGTCCCATTACTAAGCCTGCTGCCAGTCCTTTCCACAATACTTCCACAGTCAGAGGCTCTCCCCTTCAGCAGCTCTGTCTGGGTGGAAGCATTGGACAGCACTCGGTATGTGGAGTAGACAGCCCAGCTGCAGCCATTACTTGAGTAAAGAGCACACACCAGCCTGTCTAGGCAACAATTACTGAAGCTTTACAGGGCCAATGAGCAGAGTCCGTGGCCCTTCCCCTGTGTCTTTCCACATGAACTGGTGTGTCAACTGCTGCACCTTCCTTGTTCCTGTTTGCATGCCCTGGTCACAGGGCTCGTTGTGCTTCCTAGGGTTTTCCCTTTTAGAAATGTAATCAGAAGCACTGGACATCAGACATTGATAAAATTATGGTCAGGAGTTACCCATAGAAGATTTTGCCAAAGGCTTGTATATTATTTTATTGCTGGAACTATCAGCTATTAACTAATTAGTTGAGAATTAATTTAGAGTAAAGAAAAGTATCTCAACAGACAGCAAACAATAGTGAAAATAACATATATTTATTTGTTCTAGGTTGAAGCTTAGTACCCAGATTCTTGGTAAAGAGCCAACTCACATCAGGTCATTTTCTTTATTACTTATCTTAGTCCCTGAAGTGCCACTAACTACAAGCAGTATTTAAAGCAATCTGATATAAAGCGGTGTTTTTCTCCCACAGATGTTTTTACAACATTTCAGTGAAGCTGAGGAAACTGACTGTGGTGATGGTTTTTTTGTTTACCCAGAAAAGGAATGTGTCTGTACCAATAAATGTTTCTTGAATAAAAACTGGTATCCCTTACCTTGTTGCCAGACAAAAACACAATTTTGTTGTCAGTCAAACTTAACCCGCTTCCTTCTCCTATGCAGTATATTCACCTTTTAGTGAATATTGTACTCATCCCATCTGTAGTTTTAAAGGCCTCAGCAAAAACAGCCTTTCCTTGCAGAGAGCAAAGTCTTCATTTTCCACGAGCAAGAGTAGGAAATGAAGTATGAAGGCAACCCTTATTTTCAGTTTGTCGAGGTATAAATAACTATACAAACGAAAACATTGGGAAAATAGTCCTAACATGTTACCTTCTTTTGGAGAAAAAGAATAAAGGCTCCTGAAAATAATTTGTTTAAAGGGATTTCTCCACTGAAACTCTGCCTTTTTATGGAGATGAGTCTCCCTGTTGTGAAGTTTGTTAAAGGAAATGTTAAAAGCTATTATTTTAAGATAACCTAGAGGTACCAGAAAATTGCATCCTGCATTTTTTTTACTATGAAAGAAGATGACAATTTGCTTCTAATTTGCAGCTTAGCGAAGCTACAAGATGACAAGATTCTTTACTGGTAACAAGCATGGAAGAAAAAATACAAGTGTAATTTGCTCAAAATCTGAGAAAATCAGGCTACCCATGCCAATGTGATATAGTAATGCATGTACACAGGTTGAAAAATCAAAGCTGTGCTTCATCTAGATTTCTGGCAAGTTCAAAATAGCTAGGTAATCGAGGGATGTGATTCTTTCGCTCAATCTTGTGCTGGTGTAGCCTTACCTCAAGTGCTGTGTGCAGTTTTGGGAGTACAATATAAGAAGGACATAAAACTATTAGAGAATGTCAAATGGAGGGCAACAAAATGGTGCAGGGCCTAGAGTGGAAGACATATGAGGAGTGGCTGAGGTCCCCTGATTTGTTTAGACCAGAGGAGACGAAGTGGATGCTTCATGGTAGCCTACAGCTTCCCCATGAGAGAAGGGGAGGGGTTCTGGTGACAGCAATAGGACCTGAGGGAACGGCATGGAGCTGCATCAGGGGAGGGGCAGTTTGAGTACTGGAGAAAGGTTCTTCACTGAGAGAGTGGTCGAGCACCGGGACAGGATGCCCAGGGAAGTGGCCATGGCATCAAGCCTGATGGAGTAGAGGAAGCGTTTGAACAACGCTCTCAGACATGGTCTGAAATTTGGGTGTTGCTGTGTGGAGCCAGGAGTTGGATTTGATGATCCTTGTGGGTCCATTCCAGCCCAGGATATTCTGTGATTCTATAATTCTATGAAAATAAAATGTAAGTATATGCCCCTTGAAGCATCTTCCAGAGTTGTAGCAGACACATACAGAGGAGACGGGCATGTAAGAAGCAAAAAAAAAATACAGCTATCAAGAGGAGAATGAAAGAAGGTGCAATGGATGAAGGCAAAATGTTGTCAAAAAAGAAGTACAAAAATAGTGTTAACTGGAAGCAGAAATTTAGAATACACTTATACATGAATATGCTTAAAGAATTAAGAATGAATTATCTGAACTGTGTATGGAATGAAGGAAAAAAATAAAAAAAACACAGGAAGATGGGATGGAATTGTGATGGTAAGGATAAAAGGAAAGTAAATTCTTAAAACTGAAAAATTAAAAATATCTGCAGAGAACCTAAACATGAAGAAAAGGTAGAGACACTAAAGAATATTTTTTGCTGTAAATAAAGGATGACTATCAGACATTATCTGATAAATAGGTATTCCATGAGGAGTGATTATTTTAGAAGAAAAAGGCAGTTTTTTTTTTTAAAAAAAGACTTACAGAGATTTCTTATTGCCTCAATTTTGAGGGGAAAAATGTCATGAAATAAATAAATGAGATAGGCTTTGCTTTAGAAAAGGCAGAAATAACAACTTGATGCATAGCTATGACTATGTCTTGTGCCACAAATAGGACAGTACATTTGCCACAGTAAATTTTATGAAACAACCCCAAAGAATCAACTGACCAAAATTATCACAGACTATTTTGAATATGCTGTGAACAGACTTGGAATATGCTTGTATCAAATTACGAAACCCATATTTTGTGGATTAGAACATCTGGGACACTGGGCAAAAGGTCACTGAACATCTCTTCCCTTCTTCAGCAAAACATTTTCTCCTAGAAGTTGCACTGACTTTTAGTGACTGCAAGTGAGCTAACCACTGGTAGAAAAGAAAGAGCCAGGTACTTTCATGGAAACCTAGGGGAAAAAAGTGACAGAAGTTTATTTTAAAAGATTATTTCCCTTACCAAAAAGAACAAAGAGAACAAGCAACGGACCAAATTAAAGGAACATTAAAAAAGAACAGGTTCCCAGTGTATGTCTGTATCATGTATTTCCCTCTCTTCTCCAAAAAGATCTGGGGTATCTAGAGCAGGTCGCAGAGGTAGGCATCCAGATGGGTCTTGAATATCTCCAGAGAAGGAGGCTCCACAACCTCCCTGGGCAGCCTGTTCCCGTGCTCCATCACTCGCACCGTGAAGTTCTTCCGCATGTTGGTGTGGAACTTCCTGTGCTCCAGTTTGTGGCCATTTCCCCTTGTCCTGTTCCCACGGATCACTGAAAAGAGATTCCCCATGTCCATTTGCCTCCTGCACTTCAGATATTTGTAGACATTAATAAGACCCCCTCTCAGCCTTATTTTCTCAAGGCTGAACAGACCCAAATTACCGAGCCTCTCCTCATAAGGGAGATGCTTCAGGCCCTTTACCATCTTTGTGGCTCTCTACTGGACTCTTTCCAGGAGGTCCCTGTCTTTTTTATACTGGGGAGCCCAGAACTGGATAGAGTACTCCAGCTGAGGCCTGACCAGGGCAGACTAGAGGGGGAGGATCACCTCCCTTGACCTGCTGGCAATGCTCTTTTTAATGCACCCCAGGATCCCATTGGCCTTCTTGGCCACAAGGGCACACTGCCGGCTCATGGCCAACCTGTTGTTTGAGGGAAGGCACCACAGCCAGATTGTTGTCATTTCAGAGAGAAAAGGATTGTCCTAGCTTGAAAAATACTTAGCTCCAAATTTCTAAGGACAACTTCTTAGCTTGTATGTTCTTTCTGTTCCACTCAGTTCTTTTATCTGCTACATTTCTAAAATTCTCAATAGGAGATCAAATACATTTTTATCCTCATGTTGTTCAAAAAAGGGGATTTGTACTAACTCGTAAGACCTACCTTCCTGATCTTTCAGGACTATGTAATGACTGATAACTGGATCAGAACTGATTTGATTTCCTAGTGAACCTGAACCCTCTAAACACACACAACAAATATTTTGATGGTGTTGGTGAACTCTTAGTTCCATTTCTAAATTACTATAATGGAATCTACCTGCTAATACTAGACATGTTTCATGAACTCATCCTCACACTTATTCCCTGAAAGACTCATTATGGATCATCATGAGTTAGCATTTTTATTTCTTAATTCTTTTGGCTTGTTGGGTTGATGCTGATGATACTTTTGTCATAGTTATTATTAATAAAGGAAGGTTCTGCTACAAAAATGAAATTCTGTGATCAAAAATTCTCTAGAAGAAGACTGCTGACCGACTGAAAGTGTGTGTGCTATAGTTGTGTGAAAGGATTAAGAGGAAGGCAACAGTGCTTGACTTCCCTGATTCATTCAGTGACAGATGTTGGATTCAAGGAGGGGAATGTTAAGAAATAAGCATTTATTTATTCACTCCACAGTCTCCTGCAGCGAAAAAACTGCAGTAGTGACAGCATTCACCCACACTGAGCAGCTTAGATGCCAATTGATGCTTAAAAAAAATCTGATTGCTCTGTTAACATGGAAACCTTTCATAGCATAATAAAGGAAAAAATCATCTACCTCCAGGGGCTTACTGCCTACACAGTATGACACTTACGATAGCGCATTATCAGAAGTTTTATTTTTTTCAACTTGAAGGTCAGAATAGCAGATCTTTTTGCACAACTGCAAGCCTAGGACTCATGCTGACCTTTTTCGGAGAGCTGGTCCGTGGCCAGTATACTAGGATTCTCTCTAAATAAAACTAGCATTTCTTGGCAAAGGGATGTATTTTATCCTGAATATAGACAGCACATTTAGATGAATGACCCTCCCACCTCTTTCGTTTCTCCTTGGAATCAAAACTGCAACAGGAGATGTCACAAATTATGTTGGTGCAAGGTCAGTTATACTTCCCTCATTTTCTTCAGTATCTGTAGAGTCAGGAAGCGATGCTCACATGTCTTTAGCAATTGCCTTTTCCTTCCCATTTCTCCTACGTATTCCTTCATCAGCCATGAATGTGTAGCAGTGCTCCAGTAGGGATCTGCCTGAACAGGCAGAATTGTTCCAAAAGCAAGATGAGGCTAATCATAGGGCAATATGCATGCGTTTTCAGAACAGTAACAACCTGTTCATATTTAAAACCTTTACATCTTTTTTTGTCTGGCATCATCAAAGTTAGGCACTTGATGCATCTTCACAGGAAAGTGTCCATCTTTAAAAACACACTGTGGTTGTGATTTCTCATAGAAAATCACTGTTTTTAAACCCAAGCAACATTCCTTTGTATACCTGATTATTTTTTTCCATTACTCTTGGAAGGCACATATCATGGCTGTCTCCTGTTACTTATGTAGCTATATTCTTCAAAAAAATTTTAACATTTGCTCTGTAGTTTCATATATTCATTATTTAATCATTTGTTCTGTAGTTTTATATATTCATCAACAATCTGTGAAACACCATCAAAATGTCAAGCACCTTGTGGCTCTGATTCACATCTTCTCAACATTCAGCAATTAGCTCTAGCAAACCTGTGAACTTTTAATTGCAGCTTGTGCAAACTTTGTGGTCCCCTTGCCTGTCTACAAGCACCCTTTGATACTGTTCTGTGATGCACTGCAAAGCTGTTCCTTTTCTTCTATGACATTTCCCTGACTGGCTGAAACTGCTCCTAGAGAGCTGGAGGATCAACTAGAAATTACTTCATTTGTGTCAATAAAGAAAGAAAATCTGAGTTTTTTCTCCAGTAGGAAAAACAAAAACAATAATAACCAAAAAAACTCATCTCTCCTTTCTGCATTAATCAGAGCTATGAATCAGCAGAGTTTTATTTTCAATTTTATTTCCCAGTCAGCTGATATGCAGTTGGTGCTGTGTGACAGCATGGCCCACTGTGGCTGACCCCTTAGCTCACCAGCATAAATGATGAACCAGAATTGGTTTGAAACAGATCTAACCCTGGACCTTGTCTGACCTCAGCCTCAAGCAACAGAGTGTTGCAGAGTGTGTGTAACTACATGACATACCAGAATTGGTGCACATGTACAGAATCCCTTGTCTCTCATCCCTTAACGTGGCTTTTTCCTTTCAGCCTCAGTGTATCCCACCAGCTATTCCTCTCATGAGGAAAAAATGTCTGATTTGAACTAGGTTGGCATGTTCTTTGCAGTCCAGCTCCAGTCTCCATGCAGATCTCCTTGCTATGGCATCATTACGCTGCAGGAACACAAAATATGTGTTTGTTTCAAATAGGGTAGCCATGTTACTGCACCCTCAAAGTCCCTATCTGAACAATGAAGTGCTCTCAGACCTCTTATATACAAAGCGTTCACATTAGTGATGTGCTCCATATAATCCCAAGCATTTAACTCCTGATGCAGGAACACTGTGACCACAGTTCGTTTGTAGATGTGACTCCTCAGAACTGTAATTTACAATCTGTAATGTTTCACCTGTGGAGACTACATAGGTTGCTGGATCCAGCTGTCTGTCCATCCTTCCGCTGCTGCTTAGCCACTGCATATCACAGCCTGCCGTGGTCTCTTAAATCACCAACAACTGTACTTCCTGTTGATACACCAGTCTATAGTGTATGGCAGTTAAGAAATTCTCTCCTTTGCCTTCCAGCAAAAATAGAGAAGATAACTAGGGAGGCAGGAAAGGATGACACTTTAAATTGACACAGCATGAATCCATGAAGACTGACTCAGTCTTTAGTTTCAAACTTTATCTGGTGGGCTGATTAGCAGGATTAGGTCCTGGCAACTTACGTTGTCTGAAATACTGCTTCTTCCTTCTTCACATTTCTGAACTTTACAATAAATAATTCTGCTTCTTACTTTCATTGTTATACACATGCATGTTTATATATACACGTATATATACATGTATATATACATACATCTTCTGTAATGTGTCTAAACTCCTCCTTAACACTTTGCCTTTTGAGTTTCAATGCTGCCACTGACTTCAGTGGGCTTCTGAGAACATGGTTAGATACATCTATAATTTGGCAATGAAAACTAATAATTGGTGTCTTAGCATCTGCAAACATGTATGTGCCTGTTTTGGACTGAACTAAATGTAGTGTTAACATGTAAAATTCGCATAATTGCAGATTTGGCCATCGATTTCAGTGAATCAGAGCTTCGTACTTAGCTTCTACATATAATTTCACTCAGAAAAGAAAAAAGAATACTTATTTGTGCGGTTTTTCTAGCCCCTTAACTATGACTACGAAGCCTGTTTCCTAAACCAGTTTCTTCTAGATACCTAATACATACTTTCTGAAAGGGTTGAATGATCCCATAAAAACTTTTTACTGATCATCAAAATTTCAATGATTCAGCAGTGATACTGCTTTCTGACCAATACTAGGTGTACTATCATCCTTGAAAGAACTGGCTGAAGAAAGTAAAGTCTCGTACATAAGATGTTAACTTTTTTCTCTGTAGCATGGTGATTTTTGGATGATATACCCGATCAACCACAACGTCTTAAGGAATGAACAAGACAACTATGCGCATGCTTAGTGACTGCAACTTAGGAAACCAAAGAGCCTCATGAAAGGCACATGGAACTTATGGCTCGTATGGATGCTGTGGATCCTAGCTGCGTCCAGTGATCAAGTCTCTTCTGTCAAATTGAGAGACTAGAACTTGCACTCCTATTGCAGAATTATAATCTTTCAGCACAATAGTATTTCCTCTCCCCTCCACATCTGTGATTTCCAGAACAGTTTTAAATACTGATATCCCAAAGCACTTATACATTGGTCAAAAGGAAATGAGAACCTTGAGAAAGCAAGTTGTACAGGTTGTACCTCTCATGGAGGAACAATAATTACACATACATCTCTCCCACCTGGAAGAAAAACAGAACACCATAAGTTCCTGAAATCAGAAGGAAAGGAAAAAACAGTACAAAATTTGTTTGTTTATGCTCTTCTTTGAGAAGATACGAAGAGTGACCTCTAATAAACAATTTAGTAGTGCATAGCACACAGAAATTCTGTATTTGACAATATTCTCCAAAAAATTACGTCATTTTTCTGCTTCAAAACTGTACTGTCACTTCCTCGTTTCTCAGATGCACTGAAATATAGAGGTTGACGGTTTCATTATGCAGTTTCTCTTCCTGTGAATCTACCTTTCTTTTTGTTAGCATGCAAGCAGAAAAGTTTAAGAATCATCAAACTTAGTTAAAACAAGGAATCCTATAGTTAAGACTGCTATTTCAAAAAAAAATCTTCTCACATATAAAGCATTTGGTGCGAAAACCAAGCCTTGGCAAGTGTCCTGTTGGTCTCAGTTATTTCAAAGAATACCCTAAGCAGAAAAAAATCACAGCGAACTGAAGATGTAACTTTATGAATAAAAGCCTTAAATATCCTTCTGATAAGATTTTCCTTTTATATTCCAGGTTTTATACTGAAAACTATTTTTTTCTTCACCAAAAGGCTGTATTTATTTCACATTGCACTTTCTTCAAAGCTAGCTTCTGATATTTGAAAGAATCTTCCTGCAGACATTTTAAATTCAAACTTGATTAACTGAGTCTTTTTGATTTCTTTTCTGATTGTGTACAGACACATGATCTACTCCAATTAACTACTAAGGAAGTTCAAAATAATCATCTTATTAGCTAGCAGCCACAACTACCATGGTAACCCCATTTAGTACACTTCC
Source organism: Penelope pileata (assembly GCA_013396635.1). Lineage (NCBI taxonomy): Eukaryota > Metazoa > Chordata > Aves > Galliformes > Cracidae > Penelope > Penelope pileata. The sequence goes on along the minus strand of WBMW01004842.1, from coordinate 416,341 downwards.
AGCAAGTAATGCAAAAATGAGAAACTTCAGAGAAATTTTAAACACACGCAAATTAATGGAAATATGATATTAATATCCAACTCTACAAAATCTGTTTTATAGCTCAGTTTTATAATGGCCAAGCACCACAAGCTCCGAGTGGGGTCCAGAATATGGAAGTGAGTTGTGCTACTGTATGTAATTCATAGATAGCAGCAAAAAGACTAGAAGAGAAAGTACAGGTAAAAGTAGATACTGTCAACCAAGTGAGATTGATTTTGACCAACCACATGTTGTCTAATTGTACTGAAAGTTTTCTTTGCAATTTCTGCTATAATTAGAATAATAAAAAGGCCAAGCAGTGATTTACATGTGATATATTTCTGCAAACTACAATTCAAAAGTAAGTTTGTCAGACATGAAAGCACAGTCGTTTACTTATTTTAATTTGGGCAATGGTTTAGAAAAGGAGGTATGTCCTCTCCATCAAACAAAGGGAAAACTCAAGGTCTGTCAGATAGCATATTGTCCTCTCAGACATTGAGAATTACTGTATTTCAGGATCGGCTATAAAAAGAATCAGACAACGAAAAGTTTTGGAAATGTCATAGCCTTTTTTGTTGTTGTTATCTTTAGAATGAGTCAATTTTGAGGGCTTTACATTTAGAATTTCAAAGTGTCAGAGAAAAGATGAAAAGATTTAAAAGGTTACAAGCACTTTGGAAATTAAGAAAAATCACTTTAGTTTTAAAATACAACAGTTTAAAAAATGTTGCTACCAACAAGAAATATCAATTATTTTCCAAACATTTTGTGCAGCAGAAAAAATGGATGGGTTGAAAAGCTAGGGTAATGCCTCTGAATTGAAAGACAGTCTCTGTCAAAGAGCAATGTCAGTGTAGCTGGAGAATTTCTGCCTGTACACTGGAAGTAGATACCTGTCTAAAAATGCAGGAGATCCTAAAGGAGACATTTTTCAACTTTTTTAAGCTATTCACTTTTTCTCCTCTGTATCTAAGTTGAAAGTGCCTTCTCTTCTTTGATTTATGGGAAGTATAAACGTATGTATAAAGCAAATTACAAGTTCTACTTTAATTATTTTTCTCTTCCTTTTTAATCATGATAAATAGTAACATGATTATAAGCATTTGGCCCTCCAAAAACAGAAACCAAATCCATTACCTTCTGAGGAAAGCTGTTTGAGATTTGTGGTGCTTAAACATCATTCTCAGGTGTAGTCAAGGGATGTGGTCAGAACTGATGGCTCTCAGCCAAAGAAGGTAAGAGGTCATGGAAACATTACTTATTAAGGACTGTGCAAGGATAAACAGTATCTCACAGATTGTGTCTTAAACTGCTGACCTTCATCATATTTTGCACTGGCAAAAAAAAAAAAAAAAAAGGTAAAGTGTTATCTCTTTTTCTTTCCTCTTAAACACTTGCTTTAACTTCTGGATCACCTCAGGAAAACACCTGTCTTGCTATACTGGTTTAAAAAACTCAATTGGTTTGAACTCAAGGAATAAATATTAGTTTCATGTAGAGGCTTTACCAATTTGACTACACTGAGGTGTTGTTGACACTTGTCATCTCTTCAGGTGTACTCTATTGACGACCCTGTTAAACCCTTTATATGAATCTTACTAAACAAAAAGAGCGATCTGGATGAACACTTTTATGGACACTTTGTTGCTCATTGTGCCTTTTTAGCAGACATGCTATATTTGGTATTTTGCCAGGATTTGTAAACACGTTGCCAAAGAAAAACGTATGTTTTCCAGTTGTTGTGTATGTACAGTCCAAGTCACAGTCCTTGCTATTGTTTTATTTACATGATGTTTCAAGCTACACGGGGTCAAGTTCCAGTGACAGTTGGTATTTTATTCTATAATGTAGGCAGATGCACTAAAAGGAAGCTATGGCACACTATCACAAGAACTATCTGTAAAGATCCTTCAGATCTCTTTGAAGGCAGAGTGGAACTAATGAGATACTAGTATTCACTGCTTTGTTGAGGCATGCATTTCAAGACATATCTCTCATGGATCAATACTTTAGACTAACAAGAAAAAGGACGAAAGAATTTTAAAGATGAGACCAAAAATCAATTCTTTTCTGTCAGGCTTAATCTATATCACGGAGATCGACTGAGATGCTTGAAAATGTTGACAGAATAACTTTGAACAGAAATCAAAGCCAAAATAAAGCAGTAAAATAACTAGAGTTCAAAAAAGGATGACTGCAAAGTTCTTACTGTTTGCTATGTTAAAGGAGAGAATAGACCTTTGTTTTCAGTGTTATATTTGAGCTTCTATTAATAGTAGCACTTTTTAGTGGCTGCTCAGCTGGACTCATTCAGTCATATTTTTTGAACATGATCATATCTCTTTAATATCAAAAGAGAAAAAACTATATTAGTAGTCAAATTTGTTTTGGATTTGTAGAGATCTGGGGTTGAGAGAGATTCAGTTTGTAGTTTATGACAATTGAGGAACTTTTACGAAGACTTTCAAATCTACATTAAGCAAGGTCTTTTGGCTGTCATTGGACTGGGTGAGAATTGTATTATACTGACAGTTCAGCTGTCAGGACGCAAGCAGCAAATTTAGGTGTTTAAATCTGCATGCTAAATTCTAATTATGTTTTTTTGCTTAGTTTATTAACCTTGAAGCTGAAAAGTGATCATATGAGACAGTGGTACAAAAAGCTTCTGGCGCAATTAAAGAGGGCTAAATAGAAGGTTTTGTGAAATTCTTGTGTTCATCTGTGTCAGCTTGAATTTAATAATTTCAAGTCACATAAGACTCACTTCAACATTTTTTTGCTACAAAATAACTAAATTTGAGGGGGCAAGAAGGTTAAGTCTTGAAGGAAAGACTGTCAGGTTACATACCAGACTTTTAGACTATATCAGACTTTGGCTGATGCAAAGACTATAGACATTAATATACATCTAAATGAATGAGCTGAATTGTATCTGGGACCATTCTCCATACTTCAAAACTCTCATCTTCTAAGCAGATTAGCACTGTAACTGCTTGATGAGAATGGTATTCAGCCTCTGCTAACTCCTGAATAGTGCCCACAAAGAGTTTGGAGCAGTGCTAGCTGACTTGGGCCGAATCACAGGACCAGTTCTGACAATTAGCTCTAAAAACCATTCCCTTCAGGGCCTCAGAATAACTCTATGAACTCTTTAGTTTATTACCATCAATGCAGCTTATGTTTCTCTAGCAAAACATTTACAGAGAGTTTAGCTAAATCTTTTATTCTGCTACTGAAGATACGTATTTGGATACAAGAAGACGAGCACACAAATAAAGCTTTCAGATGCTATGAAGAAAAAAGTAGCAGGATTAAGACCCAGCCTTGATATACAAGATTAAATACTGTAGAAGAATGCTGTTGATGAAGACAAAAGCTACAGAGGGACTAGTGCTGTCAAGACAGTAGCAAGAAATGGAGGGATCAGAGGTTTGGAGGAAAGATTTGGAAAATTTTTGGATGTTTTTCAAATATAAATTTTCAGTAAAGCCAGGATATCATTGCCATAATCCAGACTTTTCCAGAGTTCTACACTGATAAGAAGTAGAAGATGCCTAAGCTGTATGTAACTCTGAAATGAAATTTCCTTTCAAAATGTCCAATCATTTCAGGAATTTGATTTAAAACATTTTTCACATTGATTATTTTTCTACCCTCAGATGTCTCTTCATTTGACTTTTTTTTTGTTGTTTTTTTTTAAAGTTTTTTAATTCTTTCTCAAGTTGTGTTTAGTTTGAATGACAACAGACCAGTCTCTATTTTAGTTCTCCTGCAGTTAAAACATGCTGTAGTTTCAATTTCTGTGCCTTAAATAGGTATCTGTCAATGTTACCTGCTTGTTTTCTCTTTTTCTCTCCTGAATGTGTAGTGTATTTGTAGCGTAATGAAGTAATTTGTATTTGTAGTGCAATGAAGCATATTTATTTTTCCTGTTTGCAGCTCTCTGGGAATATGTGCATAGTCTGAATGCTAAGGAGTGTTTGTCCTTCAGGTTTCTTAATTCCAGACAGTGAAGGCTCCATTTACACGGTTCTGTGCACTATCATAAATCCCATTTTAGAAAAGGGATACAGCAAAGAGATGCATCTGGGGATAGTGCTATTGACAGCTATGTCTGAATATGAAGTGCCAACAACTAGCAATCCACCAGCTATAGCAGAGCCCTGGAGTCTGGTTTCTTGCTTTGTGACTGTAAGTGCTAGCTCCTGCTATATCAGGGCCACGAGATCCTGCACAAAGAAAGATTGTGGTGTTGCAAAAGTTTCCATGTCCTGCTGTCTGAGTGACGCTGCAAGCTGGCACGTCTGTGGAAGTTGTGGGAGCTCTTCTGGCAACAACAAATGGTCTTACCTCAACACACACAAGTCCCAGTCCGACCGTCTCAATGGTGATATGCCATGTGGCATGAGGAACACCATGGACAACAGCAGGCATGGTGGAGGACTGCACCAGCAGGCCAGAAGGGCAGACCTGCAGGTATAGGGGTGCAGGTCTTGGATGTGTCTGTTGCAGAGACACCTCCTTGGGCATCTGCCCAGGCTTTATGAAGGCTGTTGGCTGGGGCCAGACAAGACATGTAGCTAGGAGGGATTACCCACAACATATTTCTTGTCTTGGATGTATCTTGTATGGTGGTTGGTGATTATGTCAGGATTAAAAAAATAACAGGAGAGGAGCAGAAAAAGAATGTCACCTTGCTAGCAGTTTCAAAACATTTTGCTCAGGCAGGCTTGGCCTGCTCTAAGGCTGGTAATGTCAATACCACTTGTTCCTACCAGCTTGGTTTTGACCAGAATTCATTTTACCTGTGTAAAAAAAGCATGAAAAAAAGCAGATCAAGAAAAAGACATCAAGATTGGAGTAGCTCTGAGCAGCGTTGTGTTTTTTAGTGAGCTTTTTGAGTTCTTTTGGTAATCAGAGGGATAGCAGCCCGTGTTAAAACTCTAGTAACTGATCAGTATATTCAGTGAGACACTGGTTACTGGTAACTCAGAAGCAGAAATCTCTGTGGAATCCAGGCTGCCAGGTGAAATAAACAGTTGTAGTGACACTGATGTGATTGGATATGGCAGTTAATATTAGCTAAGAATGTTGCTGGTACTCAAACAGACGTATATGACATCACTTTTGAAAATCATTTGCTAGATCAAAGTGTTATTTTTCACATAAGGCAAAACACAGGTTTCTTTTTAAAGTAATGAAAAAGTAAATTAGAATTCGTGGCATGGAATGGAAAACAACAGGCTTTAAATTAGCAGGAAAATAATTACTATTAGCATTGTCAACTCAATTTCAGTTCTCAGAACCTCTACCATGTTAATGCTAACCATTAATTAGGCCAACTCTGAAGAGGCAAAAAGAGCTGAAATATGTCAGGGGTCTTTATTTTTATACTTCATATGCTAAAAAGAATCTATGCATATAATCCAAGTGCTATAAGCAATGGCATGTATTAGGCAGGGATTGCTTGATCATTTTTAATCCTCTGCATATGGTTAAGATGGGAATGATGAAGACCTTTCAATGACTATTACTTACAATTCTTTTAAAGTAACTTTATTATTTATTGATGTGATTTTAAACTTTACAATTAATTTCAATTTTCTATTTTTTTTTTTCTGCTGAAGAGCAAGCTATATTTGAAAATGAATGCCACATTGTTTGCTTTTTTTGGTTTTTTTTTTGAAGTATTTTCAAAAATACTTCACAAACAAGACAAAAAAGGGGTCAGAGATTTTGTTCAGTGGTTTTCATAGGGTCTTACCAATCAGCTCCAAGATTTTGACTTCAGAAAAAAAAATTAATTACCTGGTTCATCTACAGTCTCTGCAAAGAGAGGGGGGAAAAGGTAGAAAACACTTTTCATGGAATTGTAGGTAGTTTTGAGTACTGGCAGTTGACAAAATATTGCCTTGTCCTGTTTTTAGTATTGTCTATTGAGACATTCATAGGAGTGTGAGGATGTGCTTCAGGAGTTCCGCAATAAGAAATGATTTAATATTCTACCTCCAAATCATTCTGTTCTCAGTTCTTCAAAATGTGAGGAATTTATCTTGTTCTCCTTATAAAGCAGTAGTGAAAAAGTATTGTAGAATTGAGGATTGCAAAAACCTTTTCAATCATGAGTCAATCTTAAGACTGAAGTTCAAGTTGATTCTGTTCATGAATTTAAGGAGTTTTATGAAGTGATTTAAAAAAAAAGTCATACTATCCTTTAAATTAACTATTGAATTGCAACTTGTGCTAACTGAATTGTCTGAGAGCTATGGAATTTCTTTTCCCTTAAATGCACAATGTGATAACAGAAATGCCTATAAATTAGCATTGTGTCTAAATTTTTTTCAGTTGCTCCTTATTTCAATCATTCAGTCCTCGGTGTTTCTGCCACAACATCCCCAAATTTACATTTCATGATCATTTTCTGCTCCGGTGCAACACAGTTACAGTAGAAAAAGGATGAATAAAGCGATTTTTGGGAAAATGTACCTTCTGACACAAGCAGGTAGAAGTCCCTATTAACAAGAAGTTTCACAATTTAAGTCTTCAAAATTTGATTGCAGAAAAAGGCATGACATAGAAGGTCAATATTTCATGTAGCTAAAAAAAAAAGAAAAAAAAGCCAAGTTTGGCCATTGGGAAATCTCTGGCGTAGTACCTGAGGATACTATCCAGGAAATCCTTATCTTCTGCATTAATTACATCCTACCAATTTTGTGAACAGAAGATGACTATATCAAATTCCTCACCATCACAGAGGATTATATGCAACAAGGAAGCTTATCTAGTTTTTTAAAGAGAAAAACAAACATTTTAAAAGCACATTTTGAAAACACCTAGTATTTTGGAGCAGTCTCAACGTTTGCGTGCTTCTAGTACAGAAACACTTGTGAGCAACACTCTGAGAAGTATGTGTAGACATTGGCATGAGAGTACTAGATGACCTTTAAAGGTCCCTTCCAATTCAAACAATTCTTCTATAATCCCACTTGTCACATCTACTTGGGAATATCAGCTTTACTGTATGTATATATGGGAGCATGTCCACAGGTGCAGGACAGGTGGTCCCAGTGTGCACTGCCCAGACCTCTGAAGTGATATCTATCCCTTGAGTCACATCCAACAAGAAGCCTGGGATGGGAGATTGGGTGGTGTACCTGCCAGACTTTTCTGAAAAGACATTAGGATTTTGGAGCAGCCTAACTTCAAGGACATAGAACAATAAGATCAATATGGACAAGGGGGCCTACATTTGGGAGTGTACCAGGTTTTAGTTTGCTTCTAGCTGCTGCAAGGATATTGCTTTACAGCTAGCACATCGATAGTGCTTTAAACATACACCAGATTAACAGAAACTGAGTTTTAGCTTGGAAACAAATGCTATTTTCATGACTTTTTTAGAGGTAGGACTACAGATGACAAACTTCCAGCATGTTGAACTGCATTTACTTCACAAAAAATCTTATTCTGCAGAAAATGCTATACATTCATATAGTAAATACTCTTTTGATTTACGTCAAATATTTTGATTTGTATTTTAAAAGCACATTTGAATCATGGCCTGCTGCTATAATATATTAAGAAAGAAATTGTTGTGGCATAGCATTTCACTAACCTTTCTTTGAAACATAATCTGTTAAATCAGAAATTTCAAAAGCATTCCAGAAAGACATCTTTCATCCTAGAGCAAGCACATGAACACCTGCTCTTCCATGTCGGAAAAGTCTCAGAGGCAAGAAAAGAGACTCTCATGTGAGTCCAAGGATTACTCAGCAGTGCCTGCTGCTGTCTTGAGCAAACACAGTATTCTGTTGCTTAAAACAGATGCAGGTCACGTTCTCTAGGCCAACATGCACAGACAAGACTGCTGAATTGCCATCTGTGCTTAATCTGTCACTAAAGAGCAAATAAGGGTGTTCCAGCTTTTCAAAAGAAATGCTGACTGGAAGGAACATGTGCAGCATTGGAAGGCCCTCCAGTCACAGAGCGTTCTTCAGTTATGCCTTCTGTTTCATTGCTGTGTTAATTCCTTCTACATGGCACTTTACTCTGACATTTTACAAGGCTGCTCATCTTACTTGAAATCTTTTTTGCTTTGTTTTGTTTTCCTGGAGGCAAGGGAGGAAGAGGGAAAGAGAAAAAGAGGAAGGGAAAGAAAGGAAGAAGCAGGAGGAAAAAAGCGAGAGAGAGAAAGGGGGTATTTTTAAAATTTTTACTCTCGAACTAAAGAGAGATTCATCATGTAATCCTATTTCATAAAAAATCCTTCTCACTAAAATGATAATCTACGCAGAATTCTGCCCTGCTGAATTCTCATTATGAGCACTGAATGAATGAATTCTAGCCATAAAATATTTTCAAATAATGAAGAGATTTATATCTAATTAATCTAAAAATTGGATGCTTATACGGCCAAGGTAGCTGTCAACTTAATCAGTAAGGATATTTATTTAAAAAAAAAAAATCTTTCCCTGGTAGATCTCTTTTCAGTACATTACAGCAGTTATGCAATTTCTGGACATACCTATTTTAATTAGCCATCTTCTTGTTAAAGAAATATCATTTTTTAAATATGATTGAACAAAGAACATGCTTAGGGATGTGAGAAATGCATGAGAAGTACTTTCAAGCTACTTTATTTTAATATATTATCTGAAGAGTTTTTTTAGAGATAATTCACACCAGAGCATGTTTTCAGAAGAAATGTTCTGCCAAAACTGTTAGTTTGCCAGTGGGTTTTTAAGTCTTCTTTCATGGATTAAAAGTAGACTTTATGCTTTCAAAATCTATCTCTTTGAATCCCTCTTACATATACACTAATTCCTGCAGCTCTGCATATCACCAAAGAAAGGATGTAATTTCACAAACCCTGTATTATGACTCAGCTACTGTTGCAACTAGAAAAACATATTAAATTACTTTCTCTCTAGAGGCAAGACATCTCTTTGATAATTAGGCAAGGCGGAAGAGAAACTTGGTGAAAACAAGATCAAGAAAAATCTCCCTGGATTTTAAATAACATGGGTGAGATATTTATCTTGTACAAAGTGATAGAGCCCAGTAGATTTAAATGACACACCAATACAACCTGAGAATTAGGCTTAATGTGTTTTGGGTTGTTATAATTTATTTAACAAACAAATTACGTACCTGCCATCATGGGTTAGGAGGTCGGGGCCAGGATGAGAAGTTGCAATATAGAGAGTTGGACAATTTAGTCCTCAGGCAGGCAGAGGATCTCCCAGTGGAGCCACTGAAACACTCCTAGGAGAACAATTTTGTTGCACCTTGTGCTAAAAATCATAGCAAACTGGACAATTTGATAGTATTTAAAAAGCCTCTTTGAACTTGATTATCTGGAAAAGAAATGAAATTATGACGAGAAAAACTTCAAGGAGAATGGATGGATTTATTTGACTCTGCATTTCAACAGTGTATGAAAACCGAAAGCGTCTTTTGTAACCTTGCAAGTTTTCTGTCTAGGTACTCCCTTTGTCTGAAATTTACCATAATATCTCAATATAGCTCTGTCTCCTCAGAGAATTGATTAGGTCGTCTACCTTTAAGAGCAGAGACATCCCCAGCTTGTATTTTGCTGAGGCTTAGCATGGTAACACTTTTTTTTTTGTATGCATCTCTACCATGTTCAGAGGCATACTGCATCAACTATAAGGGCTCTCCATAAACATATTCCAATGTGGTAGTGTTGTTTGTTTTATTTAATTTAGGCCTACGGACATAAAATAATCACTGTACTCCATATTCAGGATGGTTTTATGCTTCCAAGTTCTACTCTATAGGCAGTGACATTAAAAAATCACTGTGGAGATTTTATTTGAATGAAGTCCCTTTAAAACATTTCTAAAGTCATTTTTGTGCACTCTTAGTGGTATATCAAGAAAACACGGCAATGGGATACAATGGACTTTTTGAGCAGTCTCTTGGTTCCCATGATGTCATTTGATCCCAGTCTTATCATCTATAGACAATTCAGTTTCACTGCATTCACACTAAAAGAAATTAAAAAAAAAAAATTGGAAACCAAAATGAGACATGTTCCATGTTGTTTTTAGCAGCATCTTCCTTCTGCCACCATTGTTATTTTTTAAACAATGACAATTTGAAATTGTGACTGTAAACTATGTTTCAATTTTGGCAAACTGTGTTTTCAGGCATGGAACTGCTCTGTTAGACTTTCTCTCTAGCTCTACATACCAGGGCTGAGCAGATGGAAAGCTACTTCCAGCACTCCCACCAGCAGTGAGATTCACAGGGCTGATTGCTTTTTACTTCCCAGGAATTTTTACTGGCTTAATCTTTTTCTCCTCCCACTCTCAGCCCTCAGGACTCTTTGAGACTGAAACAACTTTTTTTTTTTTTCTTTTTTCTTAAGTTCTTTTGCTTCTTAGTTAAAAACTCCCCAACCTAAGTAAGAGCTTGGATTACCTTAGGATACGTAGACACACTTATTTTGCAGAGTGCACCCAGAAGTCGCTAAGCAATGTGCGAATGGCTCAGACACAGTGACATATCTAGCAGTATCAAGCCAAAGATCCGTGCCACCATCAGCTGCCTAGTGGGCAGCTCGCTTATCATTCGGAATGCCAGGACGGAGGGAGAAGGGAAATAAAAGCTCAGGTTTTACATGCTCAGGGTTTACACGCATGTTATTCATGCTTTCCTGAAGTACTTAGCCTGTATTAAACTACTAAGGCTATTAAACTTCAGAGGACTCATCCTAAGAGGACTGCACCTTAGATACCAAAACACTAATGTAGCTTCTTGGTGCCCAGCTGACATTTGTCTGTGAGACTGAAGAGACACCTGGAAGCTGTAACACACTTCTTTCAGACTACTGGCACAAAAAAGCTCAGCTGAAGTGAAAGGCTGCAGAGCAAGGAATGAAAGCCTGAGCCTGACACAAAGACACAATTCAAATCAAACCCCTTTTGCACAACACGCCTGCCACTTCGAGGGAAAACACCAGTTAAGCCAACAGTGCCAAAACGCTCCCGCAGCCCTGCTCAGCGTTCTAAACATGCTGCATCGCCCGGATCCCGGGGCAGGTGGGCGGCCGATCCGCAGGGCAGGCGTCACAGAGCGCCGGCCGAGCCGGGCCGTTAGCGACCGCCATTTCCTCCTCCGAGCCCGCCCGCGGCCTCCCCGCTGCCAGCGGGCGGTGGGACCCGACCCTGCGGCTGGAGCCCGAGGGCGGGATCTGGGCGGTCTGAACAGCAGCGGCCAAACGTGGGGGGAGCTGGAGATGAGCGTATGTGCTCGTGTGCAGCAAGCGTCAAAACACACGGTAACATCTGTGCGCCTGTCCGCCGTGTGACACTGTTCCAGCTCCATGGGCTGGGCTGGGGTTTCTGTTCAGATTTGTCACGCTCAGATGGATTTTTAAAAGATAACTAGATAGCTAAGGCCACAGTTTTAATTAAATTTTGGAAGAAATTGTACCATGCTAAGATCTCAAATTTGTCATGTCTGTCACGGCTTGGGCAGTCCTCTAACAGTACTTTAGCTTGTGGCTTTGCATGGTTTGTTCTTACGTAGATAAACACAATTTTCCAGTGGATATTTGAGGATTGTATACTGCTCTCATCTCCACATGGAAGTCTGCAAATCCAAAGTGAACAGTGTAATGCCTCAGAAATTCTTTTGGAACAGAACCTGGCCAGGCTGTGGCTGAGGTGTGGAGCTGAGCTTGGCGTGACCTGGAACGCATCTCACACTTCCCAGGCTGAAGCTCGTTTTGTTTTCCTTGTATGTCGGCAACCCTGTTGTAAAATCTGTGTAGAGGACAGCTGACATTATAGACGTCTGAAGTTAGAAAGGATGGTTCCTATCTCAGATGTGGGTAAGAAAACTGTCACAGACCAAAGCTTTTTGATTCCATCTGGCATACTGTTGTGCTCTTCTGAATATGCTTTTATTCAGATGTAATTTAATGGGTGAACACTTACTTCTTGTGTTTTTTTGTTATTGGTAGTTCATTGGTTTGCGAATCTAGGTGGACCGAGTAACACTGCCTGTTACCAATGCTAATTGTCATTATAATACCAGGTCTGCAGGAACTGCCAGATTTTAAGCATGGAACTGAAATTTTCTGCTAGATGTATTCTTCAGGTTTAAGTTTTGGGAAAGATTAAGGAAATTTTTGTACCTTTTTCTAAGAATAAAAATATGAGAAAGACGTTCCTGTTAAAAATTGTTGTGATCCTTTTTTGACCACTTGTACTTTAGAGCAGGAACTTGATGATGAACTAGAGTGATTTTGTCTTAGGGCAAACCTCTTCTGTTGTGAATAATAATAATAATAATAATAAAGACAAATTTTAATTTATGAATCTTTAAAGAAACTGCAATTTAGGTATGGTTATAGAGTTCCAGAAGCTTTGCAGTTTGATTAGCTCAGGATTCCAGCTGCTTTGAGCATATGTGCCCTCCCAGCTCTTCACCTCCGCACACATATACGAGTGGGTATTCCAACGTGGGGTTAGATCCTAAGGGTTCAAAAGGATTTAGGCAGCTCTGTTCCAATGCTGAGTTGGGGCTGAGGTCTAAGGAGACCTTTCTCCTTCCTCTGAAGGAGAAAATACTTAATTTGAACCTAGATAAGCGGACAGATGAATCATAGAAGAAAAGGAAGAATCTACAGATTGGAACAGGCTCTGAAGCTGCATTTGTATCAATAGATAAAATGAGCCTGGATTGTTCTCTGGTCTTAAGACTAGCTGACAGCATGGATTAAGTTTATACAGCTCAAATTGCTTTCCATCCAAAATAGATTGGTCACATTCAGACTGTTTGTTTCCAGTGGTCTCTAGCCTCTCTAACCCATGCTAATTCCAGGTATTGCTGGGAGGAGCACTAGTTGGTTCAGGCCAAAATGATACCGGGTTCTATGTTATTGGAATGGACAGTTGCACAACAGTCCTCTGAGCATTTTAATTTCCTAGTTTAGATGAAGGCATATGGAGGGAGCAAGATATGAACAGGGAAAATACTTAGTCTTGGTCTGGGAACATTAGAGGGGGAGACTGAGGCACGGGTCTATTTAAGAAACAGGAGGCAGAGAGAACTGACTTAAGAGAAGGTTCTTACCATGAATGGAGAGAAAGAATGGCAAAGGCTGGAATCAGAAAGTAATTTAATTGCAGTGTTTGTAAACAACTCTATCATTTTCAAACACCATGTTCTCATCTCCCAAACATCTGTCAGAACAGGGTGCCCAAATCTCTCTTCCAGTGTAGCAATAACAGCAGACAGCAAGCACAGAATGATAATTAATCCAGTGTTTGCAGTCCCAGATTAGATTTCACAGACTTTGAAGGATGTTGCATTTTATATTTTTGTAATGTTGTCAGTATACAAGGGAACATAAACAATTTGCTTGCCTTATTTGCCAAATACTTATTACTTTTCTACTATTTTTTCTTAAAGCAAATTCCCAGCCCTGCAATTTCTTAGATTTATGTATCTTAATTTGAAAGCTATTACAAGTACTGTTCAGTGTTTACTTTTCAGATGTCTATTCTAAGCCCCACCTTCCATTTAAACCATAGTTGATGTAGGAACTTTCTTGCTTTCCAGAAAGTTCATTCATCATTGCTAGGCTGGTACATGCAAAGAAACATTTTTATGCGGTATCATTAAAGGTATGGAACTGAGTTTTCAGTAGAATCACTGTTTTATCAGAGTAGTGTTTCATAACTACTTTATATTGCCGGAAGAGAAAAATATAGCCAGTGTGTTTTTCTGCTTACAGAATCACACAATGGCTGAGTTTGGAAAGCTCCTTTGGAAGTTGTCAAGTAAAACCCTCCTGCTCGGAACAGGGTCAGCTAGAGCAGGTTTTGAAGATCCAAAGATGGAGACTCCCCAGCCTCTCTGGGGAACCTGTTCCCATGTTTGACCGCCATCCTGTGAACACTTTTTGTCTTATATTTAAGTGGAATCGCTTGTATTTCAGTCTACGTCCAATGTTTCTTGTTCACTCACTGGACACCACTAAGAGTCTGACTGTCTTCTTTACACCCCTCATCAAACGTTTATGCACACTGATAAGATCTTCCTCAGCCTGTTCTTCTTCAAGCTGAGCAATGCAGCTTTCTCAGCCACTTCTTGTATGGCAGATGTTCCAATCTCTTAAATTCTCTTCCTGGCCCTTCAGTGCACCCTATCCAGTATGTCTTTGTCTCCAGGCTTAGCTTAGTCTGAATTTCTCTCAACAGCTTTTTTTAATTGTTATTAATATCAGAGGGCTGTGAACGAGGGGTAAGGATGAGTGCAGCCTGCTTCTGCTTTTCTTTAAAAGTCTCTCATGATAGCTGTGTTCTATTTTCTTCAGCAGTTTTCTCAAGAGATATGGAAGGCCCTTCAGGAAGCCAGCTGGAGTCATCCGCTTGTCACAACCAGGTATCCAAGAGACTCAGGCCCACAGCAGCAAAGAGACTCCAGCTGTCACTGTGGTATGTAGGATAAACTACCTGTGAAGGAGACATCGTGCTTAGCTGATTTACCCCTGAAGATGTCATAGCTTTATTTAAGAATTAACTATCTCTCTGAACCTGTCAATAGCCTACATATGGTCATAGCTATTGAAGAGAACAGCTGTCAATAATCTAGATTTATTATGAATCAATTTGAGCATAGACCACAAAAATGATTTCAGTGTATTTGCTAATTACATGGAGCATTTCATGTAACAAATTACTGAGGTTATTCAGAGAGAAAATCTGACGGATTCTTAATTTGTTAGGAGAAATCAATTTAAAAGGCATTTTAATTAGCATGTGCTCTTTGAAGAAAAAAGGGTATTTTTGTGCTAAGTGGAAGATCTGTACCTTTAAAGACCATACATTGTTGAAAGAAAAAACAAAGACGATGAATCTCGTTTGTCAGAATAGACAGAATTGAATGTTAGCTTTGGTAATTTAGTGTGCTCTGTCAGAGGCTGTAACCTGTTTCCAGTGCATATGTGCAAATAATTTAGACCTATGCACTGGTGACAAGCTGTCCGTGTAGACTTTTGTCCCTTCATTATTGACTGTCTAGCCAAACAATTATGTTTGTCTCCTAAAAAAATCATGTTTCTCTCCAAACCCTCAAACCCCACCTTTTTAGTCCAAGAAAACTCAGCAGGCCAACAATCTGCAAAGTTTGTTATTTAGTCCTTCCTCTGTTTTGTATGTATGAAATTTAGTAGGAACTCAGAAATCTGCTATTGTCATAGATTTCAACAATACAACATTTTGTTAAGGATGATGAAAAAAATACCAAATGTTTGGTGACTGAAGTTTTGTATGATCAACAATATAATCAGAAGTATTTCATTGTCCTAGAGATGGTGAACGCTCTATTTCTAAAATGGTTATGCTACAAAGATTCAAAAATGAGATGAAATTTTCAGAAGGTGAGGATGATGCTGTTCCTTCACCACTTAATAGCTCAGTGATATGAATACTTAGAATTCAGAACACCTGAATGTTCATTCTTTCTTTGCTTAAAGAAGTCTGAATTTCGATTTTCAACCATCTAGAAAATCAGCTCAAAAGGATTTGGAGTCCAGACAGTGTGACCTTAATCCATTATCTTAACTCTACAGAAATTTGTAGTAACATAAATTGCACACAGCAGTGGGGACAGGAATCCAAATATCTTATCTCTCTGTGTAATAGTCTAAACTGGCAGCTGCAAGGTTGTTCTCAGAATGTTTTGGTTCCCGTTTGCATAAAATACCGAAAATGAAACATAGATCAGTGTGATCTCTTATCTCTAGTGCATGAGAACATGGAACAGAGGCTGCGTGGCTGTGCTGCTTATATGATACACTCCCAGGGAGAAGAAGCAGAAGGTCACGACTAGTTCTCTGAATGTCACATTCAGGAAATGTCAAAAA
The DNA here is from genome assembly GCA_013396635.1 of Penelope pileata. Classification (NCBI taxonomy): domain Eukaryota; kingdom Metazoa; phylum Chordata; class Aves; order Galliformes; family Cracidae; genus Penelope; species Penelope pileata. The sequence goes on along the minus strand of WBMW01004842.1, from coordinate 400,416 downwards.
ATGTACTGCCTCTGTCAAAAAATAAGAAATAGTAAAAATAGCCTGGCTGCTCTGTTGATGTACGATGAAGAGATATTGGCAGGTCTGTGTTGTGCCATTGATGGCACTCAAAGCAATGCTTTCTTGGCCTCATTTACCAAAATGAGTATATACTTAATTATACGCTGTAGAAATATTAATGATTTAGATTTTTACATAGTAAGTTTTTTATGTAAATGGCATCTGGGGGTACATGAAGATAAGCCTGGCATTGACATCAGAAATATTTATTCAAATAGTTCATGTTTTAGAAAATGTGTATTCCAGAAGGCTTTAGGCACATTAAAATACTATTCTTACAGATATTTCACATCCTCATTCTGTTTAAATACCACATATTTGAGAGCGTTTACATGTTTCCTTGAAATTATTAGGGTTTGTCTGTCTAGAGAACTTATCTTAAATTTAAGATGTGGCTTGACAAAAAAGATCAAATATTGCCATAAAGTTACAATATTGCTTCCCTGTTACATGTGGAAGCACTTTAGAGCAAAATATTATGCTATAATAGCCCTTTTTTTTTTTAAAACAAAAAAAAAAAAACAAAAAAAAAAACACCTACTGTTTCTCACTGTGAGTTCCCTACATCTGGCTCTTACCTTCTTGGGACTGCATGTGGATTAAGCCCATTAGCAAAGATTTGCCCAGATTCCCTACTGTTTTAAGAACAGCTTCCATTTTCTATTTTTTTCCTTTCTCCTATTCATATCAGAAAATTCAAAATGGAAATTTTCCTTGTGCTCTTGAGTTAAATTATATGCAAGGACAGCACTTATGTAACAGCTGCAGTTTCTTTTGTCAGCAGATGAAAGTGTTAAAAATGCAAATAGCTTTTTATTTATGTATTTATGTTTCCCTAGAAGCATTTAAAACATAAATTCTTATTGAGGAGTAACACAGTGTTCTTCCGAATTATGCCATGTCTCTCCATGGCAGCTCTTTTGACTACTTTGTCTTATACTGTACTAGCCTTTTTGTTTTTCTAGTTCTTATTTTGCCAGTCCTATCTCGATGTATATGAATCACTAGGCAGTGGAATTGGAAGTAAAGATATTTATTTAGTGACCTGAATGTCAAAAGCTTGCCAGCTGTCCGTAGCTGATGATTTTACAAGTCAGATGCTTTCCTTCTGCTGTCACTCCCGTTTAGGTGTCACAGCAGGTATCAACTTTGCACATCTAGTCTTGGCAGGCAAGCTGCATGCTCTCCTCCTGCTCCCTGTCCTTGTCCTCCTTTTTGTTCTCCTCCACCTCAAACTCTTCCTCCTCTTCCGCGTCTGTAAAGATGTTTCTGTCTTCTGGGGCCATGAGTTGGAGAGGGTCTCTGAGAAAGAGGTCCTCATCCATGACACTGTTGATACCATTGCCTCCATACATTGCCACTGCTTCTTCCTTATTTTCCCACTCATCCTCATGCTGTTCCATAATGTACTGGGTGGTGTTGTGAGGTGCACGCATCCCTGGTGGACAGTGCCCCCCTACATTCATGGGTCGGAGGTACGTGATCATCTCTTGTTGTGGCTTGAGAGGCACACAGAACCTCTTGTCCCACCTGTTGTTCCAGAGCGGGGAGCTGTGCCCATTTCTGCTCTCACTGTCTCCATCTCTGCCATTGCTGCCTGTTGCTGACTCACAGTGCTGCTGCAGCCCCAAAGAGTAGGAGCAGTCGTGGGCAGGAGGGGAGGCCTGGGGCTGCTCATTTCTGGTGGTGAGGCTGTGCTGAGGGGACAATCTGGGGCTGCTCTGCCCACCTGAGCTGTCTTGGTGAGGTGGCTTGGCACAGCAGCAGTGGTGTCTCCTTGTCTTCCTCCTCCTCCTCCTCCTGCCGTTGTGCTGCTGGTGTGCCATCTTGCGCCACAATCCCTGAGCAGGGGCCATGCGCAGCCCTTCCTGCTCCCAGCTGCCATTTGGAGAAGATGCACAGGAATCCTCCTCTGTGTGGTGTATCTCTCTCTCTGGGTTTCTTTGCTTTCTCTCTTTGTTAAAATATTGTTTCATCCTCTGTCTCTGCCATCTTCTGCCTTTGCCAGCCCTTGCCAGCCAGCCTTGCATTGCCAGCAAGCATGTCACGTCCCGCAGATCCCAGTCACAGACGCCCTCACAGTGCTGCCTCAGGTTGGCTGTGGCTCGCAGCATGTTGCGGCTGCGCAAGCAGTGCCAGACACAGCCTCGTCTCCCATAGGGTCTCCGCTGTATAATGAGGATGATGACCCTGTTCCTAGGGGTGATCTTTGGCTGAGGGTCCCGGGAGGGAGCCCTGTACCACATACTGGCACCTGGCCCCGCTGTGCTCTGCCCGGGTGTCTTCCTCCTGCTGGCCTGGGGGAAAAGTGGCACACTGCCACCACCCTGCCCGGTTAGTATAGTGTGACTTCATCACTGGGGTGACACATATGATGGGTGTCATCCTCTGTGACATCAGCCCTGGTCAGCTGAGGGAGGACAGGGGACGTCTGCACCTGCCGCCCGTGAATGCCCAGGCACCAAACCAGGGCTAGCTTCAACATGAGTCATCATTTTTGCTTCCCTCAAAGCATCTCTTCAAGTCAATGAACATTCAAATGTGGAGGGACTCTGTAACTTTCACAGGCTCACAGAGAAAGTCAACGCTGTCAAATTTCTCATTTTCCCAACTCCAAACCATGCATCCAGTCTTTTACATCAGCTATGGAAATTAATTCCTATCCTTTTGTAGTGAAGGGAAGAAAAATGGATAGCAAGCCTATCTCAGGAGTCATTCTCTATACATAGTCTAATTACGTCACAGCAGGCACTGCTTGTGGCATTCCTTTTGTTGGCTTTCTAGAATGCAGAACAAATAAACACATGAATGAATAAAGGTATCTGTTATGGTGAGAGAACAAAGCCTTATAAAAGACAGCTAGGTTGAAGACAGGTGTTACACATTTATTTCTGGAATAGCACTTGTTATGTCCTCATTCTTACCACACAAAGCTAAGTTCTTCTTTGTTTGGCTGGCTGTTTGTTTATTTTTCTTTTTTTTTCCTGTGTTTGTCTCTGTGAAAGTTTCCAAGGCTTGTGCAGCTGGGAAGAAGTGGGGATTGTGGGAATTTATTGCTGTAGCTCTGTAGTCATAGGTCAGGCTCGTGATTTTGTATTACGACATGCGAATATACATTTACGTCAAGATCTGCATCCATTTTTTGCTGAGAGATATTGTCAAGTACTCTTGATAATTTTAATACTTGATGATTACAGTATCTGTGTAGTATTACACCCTGAGACATATATTGCTCTGATGACATTTCTATTCTGTTTATTTAGATGCAAAATAGGAAAAATAATAGCATGTTTTTAACATATATAATATTTGCATGCAGTACGCCAGAGAAAAGGATTTTTTCTTCCTTTTTTTTTTTTTTTCCTCCTAGCCCACATTATTTTCATCTGTTTTTCTTTTTGAAGAGTTTTGAATTCCTTCAGCATTCATTAAAGATGAAAGGAAAAAAAAAGGTGTATGGCATTAACCTTTCAAAACATGAACAAGTATGAGCTACATCTATCCTTAATGTTAGGCTTTGATATGATATGAAGTGTTATCATTTGTCAACGCACGATGGCAGTAGCAGTCCATGAAATGATTAACTGATAATGTATTTTAGTAAAGCAATATATTTTATGCATTATTTTCTGCAGATAGCTACAGCTTTTGCTTCTGAATCTTGACAGTTACCGAGTTCAGGTCAACAAAAGACTGAAAAAGAGGATGAAAATTCATAGTATTCATTTAATCAAGGTGTCACTAACTGTTATGCCAGATACAGTTTGTGATCTCGACTTCAATGTATAAAGTGTCAGTCTGGTGATGTCATTAACCACAGTGGTTTTTTTGAAAGCTTTGTCTTAACCGTGTTAACTATAGCAGATCCTGTGGTTATTCTTTATCTCTGGGTCAGATTTTAGCAGTTAAGGGGCCTTCCCAAATCAAAAGAAAGATTTACTTAGCAGGTAATCCAGCTGATAATGATCCCTTATCTTTGATCAGTTTTGAGAGGGATTGAAGATGTTTGCAGGACAGCAGTAGAAGTATGCTTTATTGACTCAGCAAATACAACTTTTTCCAAGCTGCGTTATCACTTCAGTATGTCAAAGATTTTCAGACGTGCAAAGGTAATTTTATACTCACAGTGATTGATTTGATTTGATGTCATTACTTATCCCCTTGTTGAACAATGACAGCTTCAGCCTTTCTGCAGAATGTGTCTATATGGATTTCGTTTGGAAGAGCTCTTCAGAAAAACCAGATATTTAACGCAAGCTCCCTGTAACTTGAAGTACTTGCGCAGTGCTGAACAGTTGCGATTCTCATGGGTCTCCCCAGCTGTGTCAGGTTGGTTGTGTGGCTTAATGCACATTGGTATTCATCAATGGATTGTGTTACTGAGACAACTGTGTATCCTCTCAGCTCCAGAACCTAGCAGCAGAAATATCCTCATCACTGCAAAAAGCCTGAGTTAACAGACTTTACTGGGAAGGGCACAAGAGGAGCATAGCTGTGCTGTTTCAGACACCTGAACACCCCCCAGCACTTCAGTCCTCCAGGCCAAGACATGGTTCACAAGTTATTCATTTCTCCTGCAGTAGTCCCAGCAGATGTTCTCATAAGATGTCAAACACACAACTGCTGCACTGAACAGTCTGTACAATGTAACAGCAATCTTTTTTCTTTTAAAAGGAGCTCTGGTTTTACTTGTGTAATTCTGTTTTCTGAGAGCATGGACCTCCTAGAAGAGAGGGACTTTTAACAGTTACCCTTGAACAGACATGGCTTGCCCAATTCCAGGACTTTTCTGCATGTCCAGACAGGAGTGGTGGAAAACAGTAACAGATCGGACCATACATGACTCAAACCTATGACCTTGTCAGGATTAGTGCTAATCTCTGAACTGTCTTCTGAAGTGAGAATAGTATCAACGCCATTAGCTCTGATAATACAGCTAGTGTTATGGTAGTGTAAGGCTGGTCAGTTAAGGAAATCTGAGCAGAACATAGGTTTCCAGACTGTGGATTGAAAATGAATAGAAATACTGTTTTACAAGCTGGAGAATAGGATGGAGCAGGCCTGAAGACTCCATTCTCTCTGTCTCTTACTGATTGTTGGGAGCTACAGCTGTTCTGGGTTACGTTCCCTCGCACTAAGGTCCTGCAGTGTGGAAGGAGTCTGACACCTGCTCTGTGTCCTGCCCCACAGCCAGCAGCTCAGACATTGCAGATGTAATTTGCAGGCATCCAAATTCTGTGTTTTAAGAGTAAGATCGTGCACAAAAGGTCAAGGGAGATAGGTAAGCAACTGAATTCAGAGAAGCACTGCCAGTTTCCTCAAACGGATTGGCTGCAGAAAAGCTGGGAATCACTGTTTTTTTGGATTCAAATCTTCATTCTTTATAGACTTTCCAGGTTCTTGCCACAAGACTGAGTATTTGGCAGAGGGAACCTAACACCTTCCATTCACTGCTCAGATACTTAGGGTCTGCATACAATGCATATATATGCTTTTCAGTCTGGAAGGGTAGAGAACTTAAATGTAATTGTTGTTTTGCTCTGAAAGAAGTACACCTGTCTTCTTGTGTTGAAAATATATCCCTTTGTATTCCATGAATTCATTTTGAAGCAGTTATTTGCTGCTAGGGCAGTCTAGGTCTGTGTCTGCCTAAAAATTCTGCCTGATTCATATGCTGAGAAAAATGTTTGAATTTTCAACTTCAGAGAAAAAATATTATCTGCTATTATTGTGTCCCTCCTGCTTCCTTCCTTTTTCATATCCACTCACCTGTACACACACCCTGATGTCTTTTTTCCTTTTCTTTGGTTTGCTGTCATCTTTTACTTTAAAGTCTGCATTGATTTGTTAAACCAGTTTTATGTATAGTGCAGATATCTAAGGATTATAGTGCAGATTATACTGCAGACATTAAGGAAAGAAATCTATTTCTATAATACTTTCATGATTATCAGGTTGTATGTTTTGCTCCCCACCATGGTAATTATTTTCAAAGAATGATTTGTTCTTTTGTGCAGAACTGGGAAAAACAATGAAAAAGCCATTTTGGAGGATTATATGTTCTGACATTTTCTGTAGTGATTCTGAAATGAGGCTCATATCCTGTTGGTTTGAAAAATTCAATGGGTCTTAAAATCATACTTGAATTTACTCAGTTTGCCAGGATCTGGGAGCTTCTGTAACTGAATGCTGATGTCAGACCCTTCCCTCTGCTTAGGAGAGAGCTTTTTTGGAGAAATACTTCACTGTGACGCAGTGTTGTATTTGTGACACAGCATTTTTGGGATCATTGAAGAGTTTTTGCTGTCTTGCTATTTTGCTTATAGAGCAAAACAAAAGGAAAGCTGGTTTATACTATGTGCTTATCTGCTGAGTATTATTTTTCATCTATTAGTTTAGTCTATTACATCTGGGAGTAGTTGAAAAAGAAGACTAAATTGATACCTGAGACTTTTCTTTTTATCTCCTATAATTTTTCAATTTTATTACCTAAAATTCAGATTCAACTTCCTTTCTTTTTTGAAAATGAGAAGCACAGACTGATATGAGTCTGTATGAGACTGAGACTGAAAGCAGAATATGTCTAACGTGGAACCCTTACCTTTCTTGGACTCAGGAGGTATTTTGCCACTGACGTTTTTACAACTGGGATTTTATCCTCAGTGTCTAATGCTGAGTTTGCCATTCCATACTTTTTCAAGACACTTAGTTGTTCTGCTTTTATCCTTTGCTGAAATCAGTCAGATTTATGCACATTCACTTTGTGAAAATAGTGTGAAGATAACTCGAGTAGAAAATTTCTAAAGGCTTTTCTTTCTCTCAAAAAAGGCAATGGAAAATGAAAGCTATACTACTGCTCATGGCTTTGATCATGTTATCTCAGAGTCTTCACAGTCACTGGAAAAATAAGTCAATACAAATAGAGTTGTATAGCTTCTGCATCTCCAGCGCTATCTTTTTTTTTTAACAGTGGATGCCAAGCATTACATTTCTGACCGAAGGAAATGTTGTAGTTTTGTCTGCTACTCTTTTGGTGCATCTTCTTGTTTTGGTGAAAATTCACATTGACTTTTTGCCTGCATCACACATTTGCAACCACAGAAGTCAGAACATTTCCCTAATGCATATGCTTGGCATGTATTTGAATGGGAAAGCTGAAAGACTGTTTGAAAGGCAGGCTTAAACTTTGGCAGTGCTGCTGCAGAATACTGAACTTCAGAGGAAGAGAAGCTAAGGCTCAAGCAGAGAAAAGCAGCAGAATAGGTAGCACATGCGCTCTGCATGCTGAGCCTCTCTCCCAGACCTCTGAAGAATGGAATTTGGTAGTGGGCTTCAGAAGGTCTGTTCACATGAAGTGAATCTCGACTTGAGCATCGCAGTTGAGCTCTATGAGGCTCAGTCTGATCTACAAAGTGGAACAAAGACTGAAGTTCAGAGAAACCACACAAAATGCAAAATATATACACAGAAACTGTGAACTCGTTGGCTAGATTTCTGCAGTTGGGTAAGTTCTGCGTTCAGTTAGTATAGGTGACCGCTATACAAGAGATGGAGCTCTGCTCTGTGGTTTTGGAGATTTTTTCCAAACTATAGTTGAGAGAGATAATGTTCTATGTAGTATTTCTTGACTTCTGGAGTACAATAGTTGATTTTTATCTACCACAACAATTTCTGCTTTTTTCCCAATATAACCTTTCCTCACTTGATCTGACAACAGCTTGCAAAACTGTTAGCTGTTCAGTCTCCGGCTTTCAGCAAGACAGGAGAGAACTGGAGTAATCTTTCTCTGCTCTCAGCTCCTCAACAGGAGGTTGATACACTTTTCATAGGTAATAAAACACATCTGGCTATGAAAATGTGCCTGTTTTATAGAAATCTAATATTCGTGTTAATTAGATTACCATGCAGTATTGTGACAGAGTGGGTTTTTTCTCTTCATTTTTTTTTCCAGCATTTTAGAATCAATTGTTTCTGACCATTTCCTTAATTTTTGTGATACACTTGGGCTACGTGCATGGTTACATCTAGTTCTGAGAATGTCTGCTTATCTGTCAAGCTCTGGGATAGCATTCTACCTGAAGAGAAGTATAAAACAATGTCTGCAGCAGTGTTAACCATGCAAACTTAACTGGGGAGTTGTTGTTTTTGGAAGCCTTTGGAGACAGATTTACACTGCAATAATAATAATAATAAGAAAATAAACCACAAGATATGATGGTGTATGTTCAAAAAAAAAAAAAAAGGACAAAGTCTTCTCAGGACTTGTTTCTGACCTCATGATGTTCTATTATTCGAAAAGTTTCACTTTTTTCCACTGATTTGCTGGAATCATTCTGCTTGTAGTGCAGCAAAACACATGGTTTCTTTCAGAACTGCAGTTAACGAGAGTTACGACAACATGGTAATGAGCTTTTAAACAAGAGTTTTATAAAACCTGTTATAGCATTCCAGAGTAACTTAATCTCTAACATCAGCATATCACTCTTTGTAGTCAGTGCCCAACAGAATAAATATTGTTTTTCTTTCTCAATATTAGCTTTTATTTGACTGACAAAAAACACTAAAACTGGTCATTATTTACATATAGATTGAAAGGCAGGGAAAAATGGTTACAAAACATACCAGTGTAGATTCTGAATATTGAAACATATACCGCACATTGACCCTTTGACCACTAAACATAGTTCTAATAGGTTCAGATTTTAGACTTGAAGTAAAGTCTGTGGCTGAGATATTTTTTTTTTAATTGTTCACTTCTTATTTACTTTTAAAGAAGAGGACTGGGAGGTAGAAGAGGAAACAGTGTCCCAGCTCCAAGAGCAAGTATCAAAGAAAAACGCATCTTTGGAAGGAAATACTAAAAGGAAGAGAGTTGTTCTACGGTTCGTTCTGTGTGTCGGAAAACAAAGAAAAATTATTTTAAATGGAAATGAAGTATCCAGCTGTTACCTTTTTTTGTTATTACCGTTGGTTGGTTAGTTGGTTAGTTTTCCTATTTAGAATTCAAATAAGACTGCCAAACTTGCAGAAGAGGAGTCATAAAGGCAAGTCATTGTGGCCTGCTGTAGTTCCTCAACTCTGATTTTAGGCTGTCTGAATTTGTTGTGTACAAACATGCTGTCCGTGTTCCCAAAAGGCAGGGGTGAAGGTGAAGAATGTGGTCTCTGTGCACAGACTTTCCATTGCCTGGCCAAACAGAAATCTAGCATGTCAGCTGCACTTGCATTTGAAATGAGTGTGTGTGTTCAGTTAGATGAAAGGGAACTTTGATATTAAACAAGTGTCACCCTGTGTAAGTAGAAGGATTTGTTATGTTTTATGGAGATTTTTTTTGGCTGAAATCTTTTGTCAAAGATGTGCAGGTGTTATTTGTTGCTCTTGACTGTTAAATGGAGTTAGCAAAAACCTATATTGTACCTTGTGAATCATTTCTGTGGGCTTTGTCCCTAGAAAAATGTATTAAAGCTCCCAACTCCTACCTCCCCAAAAAGGAGAACAGTTGTTCAAACTACCCAAAGAGAGAGGAATTCCTAATCTTTAACTGTTAATGCTCTCAAATAGCAAAGGAGAAAAGCTCGATGTTATATATAACTGGAAACCATGGCAGGGCTCTTCAGGGGCATTTGTTTCCATTATGACTTGTGTCTCCAAATTCTGGTCCATAATACATTGAACTGCAATGTTTTTTGTGACTTTAGAAATACGTCAAGGGGAGTTTATCTACTCCCTATGCAGAATTAAGCTCACCATTTCTGAAATAAGCTGTTGTACATGAGATTTTTATTAGCCAGATAAACTGCTAGGTCAGTTTATCAAAAATACAGAAGACAGCTTTGGGCTTTATAAAGACTAATTATTTCTGCAGACATTAATAAATAAGTTATATACTTTTATCTGTAATCTGATACAAGCTTAATCTCTTTGTTTTATTGATTGAAAGAAAGATTCTGTTTTCTAAAGAAAATATACCTTTTGGAATACTGTTTGTATTCTTCCAAAATGAAGGGATGTTTCAGGAAAAAAGCAGAAAAATGTGAGCAGAGAAATGTTTCTGTGAGGGAGAATGTTGAATTGAATGAAAAGGGTCAAATATTCAATTGTGTACATGTATTTTCTTTTTAATTCTTTGTTTTCTATGTTACAGTTTCAACATATAAAATTATTTATATTTAGAATTCATACATTAAAGCTGATTGATTCAGGATAAAATGTTGCATTTACATTGATCTTTTATTGCCTTAAGTATTATCTTTGTAGTAAGATATTTTTCTTCATACTGCTATACGACCTAAAGTTGTGTAGCCAATGAATTTGTCTTGTAGCATTCTGTATCATTATCTTTACCTCATGAATCAATCATTAATGGAATTATTTCCCAAATTAATGAGATTTGAAAAGCATGTATTTTGTGTACTGTAGCAGTGAGTTAATCATTTGTCTTAAAAATTCTGATAATACATGACAGTACTGGCTTCTGTCATAGCTTACATGAGGTTACCAACTGGCAAACGGGGTAGACACATATATGCATAAGGAGTTTTGCTCAAGTTGATGGGATTACCGTCCAGTCTGATGTCTTCAAGAGCCCTACGTACGTAAGTGAAATCTCTCATTTTGCAGAAAGTATCTTCATGCATCTCTTGAATGTTGTTGTTCTAAAAAAGAAAACCCCAAGTATCTGTCAGAATAGTTGCTTGAAAATAAATTTTTAATCTTTGAAGAAAAAGTCATGAATATATTTGCAGTGTCTGGAGAGAGAACTGAATCCAGGATTGTGGCTACAAATCCTCAGCTGAGAAATCACCTAAGCAGAGGGGAAATCTCTTGGCCAGTGCAAAGCTTCAAAACTAAACAACTCAAACCATATAGCAGAAACTGGCTTTGCAGGAGGGGCCTCATAGAGGAATAGAGCATTTTCATTTCAGGAATCATAATGAACAGCCTTATTAATGCAACCTGGAACCAGCACTGGACAGTCCAAAAATCACAGAACCAAAATTACCATCTTGACAGCTTGATGTGCCTCCACCTGTAAAGACAGAAATCTGGAATTTGATCTGTGACAAATTATTTTCCCTAGGACCCTCTCACATTAGTTTAGTCCACATTTGTATATATATAGGGAAAATCGTATGCTTTACATTTTATTCCTTTGATGTAAATTGTTATTGTGTACCTTATCTTCACTGAGCTTTAGTTCTTTAAGTGAACTGTTCTGAACAATGAATTGGCAGAATTCAAGATTGTCTGAAAATTGAAAGAAAGTCACCTCTTAAAATGAGGACTGTCTGAAAATTCTTCTTTTGTGTATTACTTTATTACTCAGAAACTGGTGTGGAAAGAATGCTTTGATCTATAGCACATAGCACTGAATATTTAATTTAGCAGCACAGGCAGGTGAAATCAATAGTCAGCTAACAGGCCAAGTATTTCTTTGGATTTATTTATTGAAAAATTAAAAGTCAAATTACTTGTGGTATGGGACAACAATTATTCAAAACCTTCTAGGAGTATTGTGTAATAATAATAAAAAAAAGTCTGATAATCATAAGTAGCCATTGGTAAAAGAAAAAATAATGGAAAAGAAGAAGAGATGAAAAGGTTAAAAGGAAGAATTCAGAAACAAAGGTAAAGATAATAGCAAATACAAAAATTAGAAGTACGGAAAGATGGGATGTTCCTACACAGTCAAATAGAAGAGTTTGGAAAATGGAACGTTGACAAAATGTTAGCAACTTGGAATTACCTTTAGTAAGAGAATGAAATACAATAGATACAACCAGTATATAAAGTAACTTTAGACATCAAGAGTCCCATTCTTAAAAAAAGGTTTCTAAGAGCAGCATGAGAGATTTCTGCTTTGAAGACATTTCTTTTACTAGTATAGACCAATGTTGCTCTTGACTGCTGTGAACGTAACTTCAATATACTCTGAAAATAATTCTAGCATTTTATGTTTGAAAAATATTGTATTACAAATTCTAATATTGCTTAGCTGAGCTAAATTTTACTTATTTCATGTACTGCAATCATTAATTATTTATAAGTTTCCAATAGTTTTTTGGTTCAAGTATGTAGACTTTTGGATAAACAGAAGAAAGAAAACAAGATAATATTTACTCTCTCCTCTTCTACTTACTACTTCGTAGCCTACCTGAAGATGAAGAGCTTGGAGACTTTCAGGGAGTGGCAATGGAATGTGATCCAAGTTATTGTCTGTGATATAAAGATGCTGCAGTTCGTGCAGATCCTGAAAGACGAAAAATGAAAGCAGGCGAGAATATCAGACATTTCTGAAAATCTTTAGCAAGTAAATTTGAAACCTGTCACCACAGTTAGCACTATTAGAAGCTAAATACTTTTGTTTCAGGTATGGATGAAAAGGCAGAAATTCAAAGACAGTTAAGAACTTCCATTTGCAAAGACTGAGAGCTATTACTGTTAAAAAGCAGCTGTTTGGATAAAAATAAAGGAAAAATGTCTTTGAAATGTCTTTAATTAGAGACTTCATTTCAGTGGTGTTCTGAAGTGAAAATACTGCCTCTCTGAGTCATGCAGAAAGGCTTCCTTTTCTGTCTGTTTTCTTGCTTTTGTGATAAGCTTACTCAATTTTGCAGAAGCTTGTTGGTGTTTAAAAGAATTGTAACTGAATAAGAAATGCTTAAGCTAAAAATAAAATCCTCATTCCATTTGAAAAGGTAAATAATTTTCTCCACAGCTTAGTGGAAGAAGCAGCTTCATCTGGTAACTATAGCAATAGTAAGATATAAACTTGGCTAGGTCAATAAAGCTCAGCAGAATGCTCTCATTTTTCTTCTTTTCTTACTCAAAAGAGTAATCATAGTGCCTAGTTGTAGTTTAATTTCTTTTGACAGAGGTTTTTGAGATATCTGAGTGAAGGTGCTTCGTAAATATAGAAGATAAAGGCTGAGAGCCATTCTTGCAGAGTGCAGAAAAAAAAGGTGCTAGGCTAGAGTCTCAACTTTGAGGGCTGATTTTTGCTTATCGTTCCCAGTGCCTTCCTTATGTTGGGCTAGGAGAAAACATCTGGTTCAGTTACTGCTGTTTGTTGCTTCACTTAAAATTTGTCTTCCAAAGGAGGAGTTCAGAGATGATTGGTTACTACTGGCTTCTTAATGGCAATTGGGTGGTCCATATGGATGGTCCATATGAGCCAGGTCTAATGTGTAAAGCTAGTCTGTATTCTTTTTGGTGTTTCCAATATAGACTAATGGCTTCAGATTTCACATGCAAGTAAGGATACTACATAGCTGCTTCTCCCCACCAAAATTCCTGAGGAAGGATGAAGGAACTAAGAAGTTCCAATCTTCCTCCTTTTCAAGACGGGAAGAAAGTATATACATTTAGTGAGTACTCTAGTATGTTTCCATGAAGATACAAGGAATACAGACTTCCAAGGGATACAGACTTACTTACAAGAGTAAGTCTGTAACAGTGACACTCACAGCTTTGCCATGCCCTCTTGCCTGCTTGTAGGAGGAGATCAGGCAGCTCTCAGAAGCCTGTCCGTCCTCCATGAGTATTATTACTAATGTGGATGGTTGTTTTGTAGATACCATCATTGTGCCATCAACGTCTTGTCTGGATCTTCATAAAAAAAGGAGAATCAGGGTTTTCATGTCCAGCTGATAGCGTTCCTTCTCTTGTTCCATCTTTATTGTTTACCTGGCAACGAGCACAGTATTGGTACCTATAACCTCAACAGCTAGAAGGAATAATTATGCTGCTTGTCAGACCACATCCTGTTTTAGTTTGGAGAGAGGAAGAAAAGATTTCCCATCAAACCTAGACTTACTTTAAATGCCTCATTACGAATTCCCTTGCGACCAAGCCTGTTGTTACTAACATCAATGAAAGTCAAGGTAGATGGCAGCTCGGGAAGTTGCCTTATCCTGTTGTCACGGAGCACCAGCTCCTCAAGTTGGGGCAGTCTCCGGAAAGCATCTTCATGGATCTCTGATATATAATTTGCAGTCAAATCAATCCTCTTTAAATTGTCTGGTGGAGAAATAAGATGTAATGAGCATGTCAAAATATATTTCTTGAAATTCTTAAAAAAGGCAAAGAGCTTATTTAAATTACAGATGAAGAGTCTTGAATCAGATACATCTCTGACCATGTGATAGCTTTCTCTATGTAATAGAAAAATAAATAATTTACATTTCAGTGGTTCTAATGAAGGGGATCAAAATCTGCCTCTTAACTTGTTTAGAATTGCCTATATCATTTCTCATACATCTTTCAGTGAAAGATTTTGAAGGCAGTAGCTGTAACATTTGTATTTGTTCTGGAAATATTTTGAGTGGTTATCTTTTGGAAAAAAATAACATTTAAAGGGAAATAAATATAATCTCCCCATCTGGTTCCATATCTTTCCTTATTTTCAACATTTTCCTACTGGAATATAGTGTATGAAATTAGATATGTTGATTTTTTTTTTCTAAAATACCCTAAAACATTTTGTTCCAATGGAAAAGAAGTACTAGAAAATGAAACTTACTTTTGACAGAACAACATACAAATATGAATGCATTGATATGCATTAACTCCATTAATCTGTGCTTATTCTAGTTTCTATCTAGCATGTTTTTCATCATTTTATTTTAATTTAATTTTATTTTTTTCAAAAAAAAAATTACTTCCTATACCAGCAGTATATTTTTGCTTAAATAACTTTAAAGCTTTCTTAGTATTTATTGCCCTTGTTTTATTTATACGTGGCAATTGTGTCCTTTCTCAACCTTCATCTTACCATGCTGACCAATCCAAGCACTTAGTTTTCTTTCATAAAAGATTCTTTACATTCCCTTGAATTATTGCAGTAGTCTTTTTTGGCACTGATTTCATGCTTTTCAGCATTAAATCAATAAGCATTTGTCACATAAAGTTAGGTCTAAAATACAAAACAGAGAAAGTGGCTTCATTTTCAGGCTGATGAGTGTATAGCAATTCCTACTAAAGATATTCTTAGTACTTTCTGAAAAATCAGGTATCTTTAAAATATCTCAAATAGGAAACAGGAAAATGTATTTTCTCTAAATCATTAATTTTAGTCAGTTTAGGCCACAAAGTATTTTGGATTAGCAGTTTTAATTTACTGAAGAATTTCCTAGATAGTTCTGGAGTAAAACTATGAATAAATATTTATTTAAAGATAAAATTCCTTTCACAAAGTTACTTTGCTAATATTTGAATGTAAATCTACCTGAGAGTTTGAATTATTTAGGAAAATTGTACTTTCTAATATGCTGCAATAATTCCATGAGTGTTTTTTCTATCCTTCTGAAGTTAACTGCAAATAACAGCAAATACACAGATGAACTGCGTTATTTCTAGTAATTCAAAACTTTGACAATATTTGAAGTACTGTTCTAAGCAAAGCAAACCACTTCACTATATGTTCATTTACATGTATAATCTTACTAACATCAAGCATAATGAATGTATAAATCACTATGTCTCATATCAGTATGAGCCAGAAAGAACAGAAAATAAAGCTAATTGGAACAATATTGTTATCCATACTTAAGTTAGCAAAGTCATTTTTGTTGATCTTCCTGATTCGGTTGTAGCGTGAGTAGAAATACGTGGTTTTCTTAGGCAATGGTGGAACAGCATCCAGTTCATGATCATCACAGTAGACTGTTGTCCCTAGGCATGTACACAAAAGGCATGTGGGAAGGCCTGTGAAAGAACGTAGAAGAAAACTGTTAGAAAAAATGTACAAAAAGGATATGAAAATTAATACAATGAAATGCACACCTAAGCACATAAAAGATTTTATAGATGATCAAGTCCCATTCCATCATGATCACTGCAACATGTAATTACATGTAATTACTTTTTTTTTCTGACTATGCTGTTTGGAAGATCTTTTAGCTTATTTCTTCTGATACGGTGCATCTCAGACTACAGCAATAGAATGTTAGGTGGCAGCAGCCACCTAATTTCATCCTAATCTGACAAGAGATCACTTCCATCTAGAAGGAGAAATTAACAGCTGACTGAAACTTAAAATGATTCCCTAAGTCTGTTTCTGTAAATAGTATTTCTAAGTAATTTTAAGGAAATTAATATTTTCAGAGCTTTGGAGAACTTCAATTTTTTATTTAGGGACTTTTTATTCAATTCAGAAATGTAATATCAGGAAAAAATGTCTGTCAGTCTGAGTTTAGGCAGGTTTAAGACTGTATTAACAAAATGGTTACCACTAGCCACAAGCCATTTCTTCCTTCTTCTATATAACTATATGAAGATAGCGAGGTCAGAAGTTTCTCCTGATTATGCTATTCAGATTTGGTGAGTGTTCTAGCATTGACTGGGTTGTCTGAATGCCATTTTGAGTAGAAAAAGTTGCTAGTTGATATGAGTGTTGCATTTTTGATACATCTCTTGTCTGAGCATGGGTATAAATCAGTGTTATCTGTTTCTCATCTTTTACTGACATAGAACTACTCTGTTGCATGTTTTTTCCCTCTTTGTAGCAGAGAGCTGGTAGTTCTGGCTAGTTATAAAACAGTAGCATAATTAATGAGTAAGAAAATGTTTTTCTTGCAGGTGAGTTTTTCTTCCAGATCAGTTGTTGAAGATTTGCCTTCTTAATCTGTGCGAGCTACCAACAATAAGCAGTAACTAACTGAAGGGCAGGCTGTACATGTGGTGTCTTTTCAGGCAAGAGTAAAGAACCGGTGACCAGAATACTCTTGTATTTCAGAATCTCTACTTGGGCATCAGGAATAACATTTCTGTAAAGATGAGACTCATTTTGTAATTTCCCTAACTTCTTCCACAGGATGGTTTAAATTAGCTACAGGGAGAAAATAAATTGTCATACCTTGAACCATTCCAACAAATCTATGTCTAGATGAATGTAGAGTTCTGGATGGCTGATTTTATTTTTCAAGGTATTGCAACATAGTACAGGAAGAGTGTTTCTTCTTGTCTCCCATTTGAAGGAATTGTACTTATCACTTTGTCTAGTATAGACTAAAAAAGGATAAGGATATTGGGAGGATTCAAAAATATGTCAAAAAGAAAAATGAACTTGGCTTGATGTTCCTGAGCTTTGTAGTCTTCTATGAAGTACAAAGCCAAGAACAGCAGCAACATCTAATAGGAAAATATGTTGACATAAAATAATCTGTTTTGATACGTTGTATCCTCAAGCCTCTCTCATGCATCTCCTCAGTTGATGGACTTGTTGGTTTGCATTCAGTGCTCAAAAACGTTGATGGATAAAGTGTTCATAATATGTAATATTTACTTGAAATATTTTGTAATACCCTATAGTTTTGAAAATGGAAGGAAATTGTAGGGGATTTTCAGAACTCTCCTGGGAAATTCTCATTTCCACTTTTATTTGTTTTGGCAACAGTATATTTTTTTTGTCTGGTCAATGTTTGCTGGTAATAGTATAAAAAACAGACTAGAAATTATTCATTTCTCCTCACTAAAGACACAATTTTGGAAGCATGAACTTTTTTTTTCATTTATCTTCTATGACACTCAGTTCTGCTCTTAAGACTAGTAAGATGTTTTTAGGCTTTTTCTGTTGTGTGTTGATCACCATACAACACAGACTCATCACAGGTGTGAGTAGCTCCAGTAGTCTTCAACTGTGAGTTTAGAGTAACTACTACCAAATCCCAATTATTAGCATCACAGTCTTCTGTGGGAGAGAGACAGATTGTGTTTTACAATTTTTTCTGTGAGATGTGGAAAGCTCTTTGGCTAGAGCTAGTGAGAAAATCAGAAAACGTTACTGGAAATTTCTAAACTGTTCCCCTTTCTTGAGTTTCTAATTTTTAGGGTCAATTCTTCAACTTTTTCATTGCATTTTATATGAATACACGCAAAATCATTTAACAAATCACTATAGAATGAACAGAGTTTGTAATGATATTGAATTCTAAGTCAATAAAAATGTTCTGGTAGCATTTCTCAAATATTAAAATTTTTTTAAGTAAAAAAAATTATTTGAAAAAAATATCTTGATTGATGTACAGCCATTTTCATAGTGAAATAGCATGGAAATGCTTTGGCTAAGCATGTATTGGAATTAAAGACATTCAAGATAGGCCATGATGTACCTCTCTTCGATAACAGAGATGCAGAAATGATATATCTCCTCCTCAATGAAGTGGAGTAAGTCGAAGTGAGCATTCATAAGTAGGCAAAGTGTGCTCACTCAAAAGCAAAGCTGCGCATGCAAAGCCTGTTTTTCTTTCATACTAACCATCTTGAGTTTGGGGCCCTAGAACCCCAGACCCTTGTGCTGAAGATCCGTCAATTAATTTTGGCGTTGATGCTTCTTCCTCAAGTTCTTCTGTCAATGGTGCAGAAGAATAACTTTCTTGAGTTATAGAAGGTAATGCTGTCCCAATCTCTGTCTGGGAAAATTAAAAGAGAAATGTTACTGCTTACCTCCACTGGCAGCTGTTTGTCTTCTAGTTACTTATAGTCTGCCAGTAGAGGTCACATAAGTTCTGAGGTTTAGTGCTCAAACTGCATTTTATCTGGCAACTGTAGTGAATTCTGGTGGTGTGTAAGCAAGTCAGGAAACTCGAGCATACTTATTCTCTTTGTATCTTAATTTTTAAATGTTTTGTTGTATACACACATGAATGCACGTGCATATACTTTGTTAATAAGAACATGTACTAACAAAATCCTTTTATCCACTTCTATTTAAAAATCAATTTTGTGATAAAGCTGTGTATGTTCTATGTGACAGTGAATAAAAATCTACTGTGAGGCATCAAAAAGATGAATGTAATTCATCCACAAAATTGTTAATTGCACCAGCATAAATCAAAATGCAATGTACTTGTGCAGGATCTGTTTTAAGAACACTAACATACTTTTACGAAGTTACTTTTCAAGAATTCTGCAGTTTAAGTGCATGAAGTACTTGCTAATATGTTGTCAGTATTTTTGTCATTTTTTTTTCTCAGTATGAATAACTGAACACCCTGGTTAGCTTCATTCATTTGCAGTTACATTATGTAAGAGGAAGAATTAAAAACATAAAAATTCTATACAATTTCACAGAAACCTTCATGAAACAGCAGGTTTTTTTCCTTTAATCATTTATTCAATATAATTCACAGATTTAGTCCATTTTATTGTAATAATTCTAATTCTGGAGCTATATGATCTTGCTATATGACAACTTCAGAATAAAAAAAGTAAAATGTTGCCATTTCCTCATGTCATATCACCTCTAATAAAAAGAGTGTTGCAGACTTGCCAGGTTCTTTGGAGAGGGGCCCACATTTGCGAAGAGACAAGACAGTTCCCTTTAATCACTCAGACACTAAGAGTGCCTGAGTGCACTAAGAGTGTAGCTGTGCAACCATTGCATGCTACTTTACTGCTGTATCTTGATTTCCCCATGTTTGAACCCCTCAGGCTCTCTTTTGAGGAAGAACTTATTTTTAAAATCCAGGACAGTGAATTAGTGTCCTTATAATGCTTTGCACATCTGAGGTGTTTAAAAGTTAATACATCCACCTCTGTGGTTGCTGCACCCCCGTGGTGCAGTTAACACTCCTTAGCCTATATCTAAAGCATGATCAAAATTAGGTTTTTTATGACAGTACCTTTATCCTGTACAAAGGAACTGAAGCATAAAATTGAGCTTTATAAAATATTTTCCTCCACTGCAGCTTTCTAGCACAACGACATAAGGCTATTGAATCTTGAGTTTTTCACCTGGCCAACCTCTTGTATTTCTAGATCATCACTCCCTTTCTTCACTGCTGGCTTTGCTGTCCCAGTGGAGAACTGGTAGTTGAAGTTGCTCACACTAGTGCCCATAAATTCTAGTTGTAAAGACAGATAAAAGATGTGGATTGCATTCCGATTGGGCAGGTCCTTAGGATTTTTTAAATTAGGTTTTCTATTTAGACTATACAAGTTAAAAGAAGTAACACACATGAGACACTGTTGCTACATTCTAATACCTATATGAATTAGATTTGGACCAAACACACTTTAGATTCTCTGTATATTCTTTAGTTACAACCCAATAGGTGATAATTACAGATAAGTATGCCCTGATATAATTATTAGGACCATAAATTTGTAAAATGCTTGGTCATCAAGTGAGCAAAATGAACTTCAGCTGAACTATGACTGAGTAACCTGTTGGTATAAATAGGAGTGAAGCTGTACCTCATTGCTTTATGCAGATGAATACAAAATGTTCCCATCTGTTGCACTATCAGTAAGACAGCTTAAGCAGGAATGGACTTGGGGACAAATCTAAAGAAGACTTTGAGAACAAAGGAAATGGGACAGATGTTCTCTGAATGGAGAAAGCCTAGAGGGAGAGACACATTCCAGACTTTCATTGACCCAGGCTTGTACTGCACTAAAGTGCTTGCACATGCTGTCTGAGGACATCAGATTCGCTGGCCTGAATAAAATCCATAGATTTTGAGATCTATTAACAGCTTTATATGTATCTTTTGTGGCAGTTCTACTGAAAACAACATTCTGGACAAGGGTATTTTCCAGAGAGAGTTCATAAATAGACCTAAGAAAATGTTCCTTTCACTTGACATGCCATTTGGATAATCTGCACTGACTAACACTTCTCTGAATATGTGAGGACTTACCTTATGGTATTTACTAGCTTGAGATTTGTAATTTGCTTTATGCTTTCGCTGCCTTTTGCTGTTAAGCTGTTCTTAGTTGTTCAGTTACTACAGCTGCTGGATACCAATGCAGAGATATTAACTTCTAGTAGTTTTGTTTCTGGATTGTTCTTTCTCACTGTTCTGTTACAGGACATTGTCTGATTTTGGAGATGCACTGATGAAAATCTTCCCACACTTCTTCTAGAGAAATTATTCCAAGCAGTTTACGTTAATGTCTGTTCAGTCTCCTACATCTGTTGTGACCATCATAAAACACACCAGCTATTAGAGGGAATTTTAAAACATTGCAATTTTTGCAGTGGTAACAGAATAGGAGTTTATGTGTATTGTATACTAGTCCCAGAACATGAGCAGTATTTGCTTGCTGTACATAGACTGGACTTGAACCAGTAACCTAGAGGTTAAAGTCTGTTTCTCATTATTGGTCATCTGACCCATATCATTTTCTATCTTCTACATATTTGATAAATCATGCAAGACTGTAACAAGACAAAGATGTTTCTTTGACTATATATTGTACAGAATGGTCTTTTGTCTTCCAGATGCTTATTTTTGGCAATATGCACTTTACTAAAAAAAAAGTAGAAACAAATATTTCTACATCACTTAATGGAATTGTTCTTTTTAAAAAACTTGTTTTGCATTTTCTTTGCTACTCTAAATAATGTATTTTTTAAAAAAAATACAAAGCAGGAAGAATATTTTAGAGATAAAGGATGTTTCTCTTTGCCAATATATGCAAGCTTTCAAATCATAATTAGCTTTCCAAGACAAATATAATACATGCCATAAGAAAACAGTGAAAAACAATCACATCACCTGCCTTTCGCCGTCTAACTACACAGTATATAGTTACTCTACCCTGCCTTTGGAATCAATTGAGAGATATAGTGAATACCAGATAGAATATTAGCTACAAAAGCATTCTGTAAGCAGAGTAATATCTTTATTAAGATTTCATAGAGTATTTTTTTCCTCCTATATTGAGTGCGACTACAACTGCAATGAAACTTCTTAATGTGCATGGCCAATTCAGAGGCACTTTCAGATCAGGAAGCTAAGTAACATCAAAAGGAAAGGAATATGAACATACTGATGAGTGATAAAATACAATTGGTAGAAGTCAAGTAATGTAACCAGTCATCCAGGGGCTAGACATCTAGTCTAAGCTAGCCTTCTATCACAGTCAGCAGAGAGAGAAAGGAGGCAGGAGAGACATGGACCCGTTGGAGCGTGTCCAGAGGAGGGCCACAAAAAAGATCCAAGGGATGGAACACCTCCCCTGTGAGGACAGGCTGAGTGAGCTGAGGCTGTTCAGCCTGGAGAAGAGAAGGCACTGAGGTGACCTGATAGCTGCCTTTCAGTGTCTAAAGGGGGCTGTAAGAAAGAGGGAGACATACTCTTTAGCAGGGTCTGTGGGGATAGGACAAGAGGAATGGTTTCAAGCTGAAAGAGAGGAGATATATGTTGGATTTAAGGAAAAAGTTTTTTACAGTAAAGGCAGCGAAGCACTGGAACAGGTTGCCCAGAGAGGTGGTGGAAGGCCCAACCCTGGAGACATTCAAGGTCAGGCTGGATGGGGCTCTGAGCAACCTGATCAAGCTGTAGATGTCCCTGTACATAAATTTTTTTAAAGGGTGTCTGTGGAGTAGTGGTCAGCAGTGGTGGAAATGTAAATGAGTAACCCACATTAGGACCATGGATCCACATAAGCCATACAGTGAGCCGAAATACAGAATATAAAGGGATGTAATGAGGGAAATGGCAAAGCTGGAAGCCATCAGTTGCCACATTTGACTTTGAGGTTTTGTCTATTGTTTAATGTCTGCAAAAGATTTTGATAGCTTTTAGGATCAAAGTTGATATATTGCCTAAATCCACATGAGAATATGATGTGTGTCCTGTCTCAGTTCTTTTTTTACTGCTGAAAATATGCTTAAAAAAACAAACACAAGTTTCACAACTTAAAAAGAGACATTATAAACTAGAAGGGGCAGTTCTACCACACACTGGCTCACCAAAACGAACTGGTTCCCCCCACAGCTGTTCTGAAACTATCAATGGCTTACAAGAAAATGCTGTAATTATGGAAGAGGTTATTGGTTTGTTTTTCTTTCCAAAAGAGGCGCATACTAGTTTCTTCTTGAATTTTGCGTTGAAGGTCTTTTCTCTTATTGTTCTATCTTAAAAATAAATACTTGCATATTAGTGTGATAACTATTTAAATCACAAATTTTGAAGCTCAGATAAATTGTCATTTTCTTGTACAGAACTACAGAAATAACAGGTTGGGTAAATTAGTGTAATAAAATTTAGCATGAGATTCTGGGGAGGGGAAGGTGACATTTGTTTACAGATTTTCTAAGTAAACTGATTTTACCTATTCACATCCATTCTCTCAGATTTTACTCACTTGCACATTTCAACTTAGTGGTCTGGCTGGGATGACTTTGTTCCACACAGAAGATGAGGGACACAAGCTGCTGATTCCTTATCATACCTTTGAGGTTCTTGACCAGTATTGAAAACTGAACAATGTGCAGATTTTTAAGTCATTGGCTGTTACGGGGCAGTGTTTTATCTTATCTTGGATGCACCAGCACCCATGAATCTTATGCCAGGTTGCTGCAGACTGTCTGTTTTTCCTCATTTGGAATATATTTTCATGATGGCTAACATGGAAAGGGATGGTATATGTTATCACAGAATCATGGAATGGCCTGGGTTGGAAGGGACCCCAAGATTCATAATGTTCCAACCCCCCTGCCTCTTGCAGAGCCACCAACCTCCAGATCTGGTACTAGATCAGGCCGCCCAGGGCCCCATCCAACCTGGCCTTGAACACCTCCAGGAACGGGGCATCCACAACCTCTCTGGGCAGCCTGTGCCAGCACCTCACCACTCTCTTGGTAAAGAACTTCCCCCGACATCTAACCTAAACCTTCCCTCCTTCAGCTTAAAACCATTCCCCCTTGTCCTATCACTGTCTACCCTTTTGAAAAGTTGATTCNGACCCAAGTGCAAGACCTTGCACTTTGCTGTGTTGAACCTCATTAGGTTCACACAGGCCCACCTTTCGAGTTTGTCGAGGTCCCTCTGGATGGCATCCCTTCCTTCTATTTTATCAACTGCATTCTACAACTTTTTTCTCTGCCTGCTGTTTGTGGGATGAAGGATCCTCACTGAGAAGTCATCTGTGCTGCAGCATTATCAGAGTGCAGGACCATCAGCTTTGGCATAAACAACACATTCCTCTGTTTTGCTCCTGGGAACAGTGTGTGGAAGTAGTATGGTCAAGGGTGGCATCCTTCATTAGTCCTTTTACATTTTTATAAGTTATTTTGTTGTTTCTGTTAGAGTTTTCGCACACGCATACATACATTTCTGTTCATACGTTAGTCATACTGGTCAATATCTAAGTTACAGAGCTCTCCATTTGTATTCCAGTTCTTTAGAAATTAACATGTATGGCTTCTGCCTTGAAAAATGTAAGTAGACTCTGAGGATCTTTTCATTAATCTTGGAAAATAGTTTTTTTTATCATCTTCACCATATAGTATACTAAAACTTCTTGTATTAAAAGCAAATGTAGTTGAGTCATGTCTGATTTTAGTTGAGTAAAAGTATTCATGTTGCACAGCACTGGTACAGGGATTTTACTTCTGTTCTGAGGGAAATTCTGTTGTCTGAGCATGCAGAAATACCAGATAAATTGAGCTAATTGGGATTTCCATCAGTAGGAATTAAGTCTCATTCCAGCACAGCTTGAAATTACAGATTTCTGACATTCTAGTTTGAAAGCTATGTAATACTTAAGCAAGTGTAGAACAGACATTCTTTGGAACAGTGCTGAAATTTTGCAAGACATCTCAGAAAAATACCATGCCAGTTTTGTGAATCAGAACAAGGCGCTTTGAAGTATTAAAAGGCACAGAAGAGCTGAAGACTAGTCTCAGCTGCTTAATGAAGACTTCCACAGAAGTTCCGGCTGATCCAAGCCGCAGAGTGAACAAACACAGCCAGTTAAACAAACTTGGAGACCACTCACTCTGCTGGAGTTTCTACCAGGAATGTTGACAAACCACAGACCTGTGGTAAGAAGCTACCTAAGTTTGACTTTCAGAGCTGCTTGTAGAGGAGGACTCAGCATCTCAAGCATGTTTCGTCATGCATTGCAGGCAGATCAGGCACTGCTGGAGCTTAATGTGCTTTTGCCCAATTCACCAACCTAGCTGTTCCTAATCCTACTGTAATTGCTTTGAATACAAACTCCAACCAAAAACTGTTGGAAACACGAAGAAAAAAAGCACTGGATTCACTCCGCTTAATTTCAGACATTGAAATAAAATGTCCTGTTCAGCAACTTAACTTCCCTGTGTAGAGAGGCAAGGAAGAATCACCTGAGCGTGGCTTAGCCCACACATGTCATGGATCATCTTCCTGAGGTGCCTGTCCATCTTCCTTTGGCTGTACAGACCTTATAAAGGCAAGCATATGTTTTACTGGATGTCACGACCAAAGTCTGGTGTCAGATCTGTTCTTCATCTCGTTTCTGCAACTTACAGTGCTAAGACATTTCACCCGATTTGATCCAAACTGGTATATACGTATAGCCTACCCACAGTGATACAGATATGGTGCTCACAAATTGTTACATCTTCAGAACTAGAAAAGGTTCTAATAGTTTAGGTGTGTCTTCACAGAGTGGACTGTCAGGCCATGTAGAAATGTCCTGTTAGTGTAAATTCAGCTGACAATCATTTAGTGACAGGTCTAGGACAAGAATATACTGCAAAGAGGAAAGTGCTGAGGACAAAGGCACAGCTGTGATGCATTTCCTGCCACTATTGCTGTGGTGAATTTCCTGCATCATAACATTAGTTATTGCTACACAACTTTAGAAATAAGGGACACTGCTATCAAAAAGGGAATAATAATAAGAGTTTTTCCTGCATGTTGTTTTGTTTTGTATTTCCTACATCTGCTTGAACTTGTGGTCTGAGCTTTATGTTCAGCATTGGTAGCTTCAACTGTTTTATCCACAGCTACTATTTCCTCTTTTCTTAATAAAAATTAAATTGGGAGTGGAAGTTGAAAAGCAGAAACTGGAAGCTAGTTCAATCTTAAATCTCCTGTAAAGAAAGTCAGTGCCAAAACCACTCCAGAGAAATAACATTCAAAGTAAACTGTCAGTCCCCAGATTTCTGTGATGTCACAATAGGGAGCATGCTCCTGTAAAATGGGTACAGTATTGCAGTACCATTTGTGTACTATTTTTTCTTTAAACAAAACAAAAAATAAGGTGCAAGGCATTAAAAGCAGTAGCCATTCTGATACTGGTCCACAGTGAATGTGAACTCATGTTCTTTTCTTTGTGCAGGGACCTGAATATTCTATTACCAGTTTGATTGAAATTCAAAACGCAAATGCAGGATCAGATGTTATTTACAGTGCTTGTTTCTGATATTCTTCTGGATCAATACTTTCCAGCTCACCTATTCGGTGTACACAGACATAGACCAGCTTGTGTTCACCCACTTTGTTTTGATGCTTATTCAGTCATAGGATAGCTGTCTTATTTCTCAGCTTCACTGTTGGCAAAGAAATAGGCTGAAAATGTTTTTCTGCTGTCCATGTCTTTTCAGTTATTTCTTATCTTAATTTTACCCAACTGAAGGAGAATAAACTGGTTAAGGTTTACTGGCAGTGTAATCAAAACTGTGCAATATGATTTTTAGTTTCAAAGAGGGAAGAACTCTGAGCCTTCTTTTTGTACAAACAAAAAGCTACACAAGAGTGCCTTTGAAAGTCTGGCTCGATTGTACCCATTTTAAGGAAGGAAATCTGGATACATTTGCAGAGCAGTTGGGACAATAAAGACCTAGTCTTGACTGGGGCCTCTGGACCCCATTGTGATATAAATATTCATTGAAAATAATAATAAAAATTACTTTGAAGGAAAGGGACAATACAGCAACTCATGTTTATGCCGTTGCAACTGTCGGTTTCAAAAGATAAAACCAATACAAACTTGTAGATAACCTTACAGTGACATGCCTTTGCAGTCTCTTTCTTCTTCAGGACCTTGAAATTTCAACCTTGGTAAAAGGTTTCTTTTTGTTGTTATATTTTGTTTGTTTGTTTGTTTGTGCATTGTCCTTTTGCCATTTTCTGGGCTTGTTACTGTTCTCCTTAATGGCTCTATACAAATTTTCTAGATTTTGTTTGTGAGTGATGTGTTACTAAGATTTTCATGATAACAAATGCCCTTTGGCTGCAAAGTCTTGGCTAGGACTTCCATATTTCAGTAACCTAGATACTTAGGAACCACAAGTTTCATTGCCCAATTTTGATCTATCTAATACATGCCAATGCATTACTTTGAGGATTCAGTACAATTCTTCTAATTCCTAGCTGCAGATAATTTCCCCTTGCTAAAATCTTTGTACTAAAAATGTGTTCTATGTATGCTTGTTGTATACAATGAGAAGACTGCAAGAAATGACATGCTCATTTTAGCAGGCATTGCTAGAGAACCTCTGATTCTTCTGATTAAGTATAACTCTTCCAAACTCAGTATCAGAAACAGAGAAGTCATGAACCTTCCCCTGCTATTAGCTAACTTTATTAAATTAAAATTTCAGAACTCAGCCTGAGACGGGTACCTAACGTCTATCTAAAGTTAGTTATATAAGCAAGATAGGTGTCCCAAAAGAGTATTCCTACTTGTCTTGAAGTTGAGTTGCAAAATCTAATTCTAACCAGACAGAATGAAGGATAGGAATCCCTCCTTAATTACCTCTAGGTCTTTCAATTTGATTATTGCAGACTTGATGACTGATTACTGTACCCATTGGGTTGCATTCTGGAAAGGGCATAACTGACATGGGCACTTCAGTTGAATTATTTGAGATAAACAGGGACATAATATCCCTGAAAAAAGCAGGAGCAACTCACAGGACTCATCTGAAGTCTGTTTCCTAGACCCTCTGAAAATCAGTTGGAAATATGAGTTGGGAAAGCTTGCAATTATCCAACAAGTCTAAAATTGTGTTAGGAAAAGTTTGCGCTTCTGTGAATCTATAAATCTGTTATACAGAATGTTTTATGTTTGCACATAACTGAAGACAGCAATGACAGAAAATGTTATTTCTGTTTTTCTCCACTATTTCAGAAAGCTAAGGCATTATTCAGAGCTCTCTGTAACAAAATGCAAGTCAGGCCCTAAAGAGTTACTGCACACCAGTTGGATCGAATGATGGCCTGCTGTGTGTCTGTATCTCTGTGGTATTGCTCATCATTTAAGCTATGCATAATAAAAACTAACCTGTGACCTTGCATAAATACTGAGTTTTATACATAAAGCTGCACATAGAGATGTGCAGTTCACATCTTTACAGTAAAAGGGCTGTAGGGGAGAAAGTTGTAACAGTGATCGAGAAATCAAATGTATTGTGTTTAAAACATGAGTGATGGCAATAGTGTTTAGAGTATCTGAAAGATAACTTTAAACACTGACGTGCAAGTCTGTAAAAGCTTTCTGATTTTTACAACACTGACCACCCTGAGCTCTCCTTTGGGTTTTGGAAATTATGAATACTTAGGCTTCTTTAGGGTTCATGGTACATGGGAAAAGGAATGTAAGCAAAGAAGGATTTTGGCTAAAGATCTGGGAAAAAAAAGGCTCTCACAGGGAGGTCCGTTCATCTTTAAAGTAACATTCATTCCAACTGCTATGATGGATGACCTTCACTTGAAGAATTTTAAGAAGACTGGGTAAAGAGCTCAGCAATGGGAGAAAATCCTACTCTGGAAAAGTTTACAAGACAAAGCAAATACTTCTTAATGTCTTGTTCCTATTCCATGTTTCCCTAAAGAAAGCAACCTGAGATAGGACCTGTTTTATCTTGTGAGTAATATTGATCATCCTGAATTTCCTTTCAGCTGAAAGAGAACCACAGCAGACTTGCCTTATCTCTACACTTCCTTCTGAAACTTGGAGAGGGTCCATACCGTGCCTTGTAGAACAGTGTCATAGAATCTCACAGGGAGACCAGAAGATAGTTGCACCTAGCGCTCAATGCATTACTGAGAAATCTATAGGACTGATACATTTTCGAGAAGAAAAAGTATAGGAACTCAGACTTAATCACTCTCTAGAAAGGGCACAAGTATCCAGTGTCTAATGGTGAAGGTGAAATTTTCAAGGAGGAAAGACCAGATGCATGAGTATGTAAAGAGCTTTGACTGCATGGCACAGGGAAGTGGACCAAAGACAAAATCATTTATCTAGGCCAATGTTCTTCAAAGTCCTTCCTAGATTAGAAAACACGTTTTCCCCAAACTGTGAGGTTCTGATCCTAATGCAGACTTTGAGAGGATTTTTATATTTCCATTTTGCTGGTTTTAGAATATATTTATCCTTAATTTTCTTTCTTTGTCCTTTGATTTTAATGCTGTTATTGAGTGTTGATCTCACCCTGATGGAACAGTTACTGTCTTTCTCACTGCAATCACAAATCACTCGTTTCATGAATTATGTACTGTTATGTAAGAAACTACTAAAATACTATAAGTAACAACAAAACAAAAACCAGCAACCACAAAAACCTACTATTATTTAACTACAGGATTTTTCACTTATCTTCCATTGTGAATGTCTTCTTTTCACTCAGTCCTAAACCACATAGTGCATATATTTAGCTTCATGGAAGTTTTGCCCATATCTAAGAAGCAGAGTGAGATTAGCATTAATGTAGCTTTTTAGTGATGTAGAGAAATACAAGAACCTAGGAAGGGAAGAGAGCGTTAAACTCAACAAATTGAATCATTTCCTTGTACAGGCTGCACTATCGCAGAGTATGTCAGAATTTCAGCAGTTTTTCTTCAGTAATTTTTCTTCTATGCTTGTTTTTCAATTCAAGCTCTTTCCCTTTTTTACTTCCTTCTGCTCACTCTCTTAACAGAAACCACTAGCTTTTATAGCCTAAAATTCTGGTATTTAACATGTTTGCTTTTATGAGAAATAACCTCAGGAAACAGCATTTCACAACCTCATTTCATGGGGAATGCTGCATGTCCTTTATCAGCTGCCTCAGTCCCGCATCTAGACAAAGAAATCAGAGGGACAAAATCGAACACAGCTTGTGTTCAAGAATAAAGTGAAGAGACCTGGAGGTAGCTCCTGCTTGCCCACACATATACAAATAATTCAGGAAATAATTTGGCCACATTTTTAGACTGGAGAAAATATGAATGGACAACAGTGTATTACTAGCACAGAGAACTGGCTGTTGATCAACAAAAGGCGATAGCAACCACACTAGTATGTTTGTCTGCTAAATGTTTTCATGGCCAACAAAAGCCATCTGTGGCCACAGCATTTATGCACTTTGAAAGAATAGAAAAAAATGAAAAGTTCTGATTACCTCTGATGGGTCAGACTGCTCGTTTTCAGCATAGACAAATGGGTGAGGCAGCTCTCCAAGTGGTACATCATAGAACTCAGAATCATAAGTTACAGTGTCAGTGATGGGCATAGCTCCAACAGACTCAAAAATAAAAAATAGCAGAAAAACATTTACAAAAGTCTTCATTTTTTTTTCCTGAAAGAGAAGAAAATGAACAATATGTGAATAATATGGTAATTGCAAGGAATCTATGGAAATATAATCTCACAAATGCAGTGCTTGTATTCATGCAACAATAATTTTGATGCTCATATTTATTCACAATGACTCAAAGGTTTATTTTGTTTTCTTTCATGAAAAGTTGCATTCTTTGATCCAGGGGAAGGACCTATTGAGTTTTGTTATATTGGAATGGTATAAAAATAAACAGGCCTCAGTGAGAAAGGATCTGGAAAGGTAGAACGAGTTTGTGTATTGATTTTTATCCCTTTTCATCTATCTCCAACAGTTTCAAATGCATCACTAGAGAGATCTTTTGAGAAACTAGCCAAGGATAAATTATTATATTTTTTTTCTATCACAATAAATCATCCTTTGAAATGTCCAGTATAGTTTTGTCTTTTTCCTCTACCAAAATCTAAGATTAGAAAACATTAGGACCTCTTTCCTTTTGCTGTCTTTGGATGAGCATTATCAAGGCACTTTTTCACCCAATAGCTGTTCTACCAGAATATCATTTTACGTGTTCAAATGATGTGGCATATATAGTACATCTCTTTTGCAAAAGTCTGGGGAGCAAATTCAAAAGTAGTCTATGAACTTCCCAGCCCTGTAATTGACAGTAGCCTTCATTCTTTCATGGTCCAATCAACATAATTTTAAAGTAAGTAAGAAATAGTATCAGAGTACAGTCACCTGTTCTCCTTGGACAACAGATCTGAAAAATCAACATCCATTTAAAAGTTCTATGTTTAAGTAAAGTAGTAGAAAATTCACACTAGCCTTGAATATTAGTGTTCATGCATTCACTATTCTTTGTAAGCGATGTATATCCTATAAGCTGTCTGACACATGGGTCCATTCAACATTCTTTACTTACACCTTAATCTGTCTACTGCTTCCACTGATTTCACCAAAAGTGCAGACTATGATAATGAACGGTGCATGAGTAATGAACTGTATTTCTGTTGCGATCCCTTAATACACACAGTTAAATATTTCATATAAAACTGCAGCAATTTAAAATAGATTTAAGTATAAGAAGTATGTGAGACATTTTTTGGAACATGTGCTGAGCAAGAACCTGAATTTTAGCTTTGTGAAAAGAGGTCTTTATGAAGCTGGTTTAGGCATGAGGATATGAAATTCCTTTGGGGACAGTCATCAACACAAGGCGCTCATTTTTCCCTCATTTGCTTATTCAAAAAGACTTTTCAGTTGCTGCTGGGAGAAGCTAGAGTCGCATTGGCTGGTTTTTGATCAGATTTAGTTGAATTGCACCTTTCAGTATTAGCTTCTAAGTATACTAAAGATTTCCTGCTTCATTACAATAAAATGAAATGAAATAAAATAAAATAATAAAATACATTCAATCTCTGAACCATACATAAGTATTCTTGTTCTTTTTTCTACTTTTGTATTTTCTGATGCCTGTCTTTTACAGGAATGTTTTTGGTCTTGCTTTTCTCTTATATGTCATTTAACCCAAACGGTTATAAAGAATGTTATCTATTAATCTCAAAATATAACAGTAACATATTAAGTGTATTTTTTTCTCTGAGCAAACAAATAATGAATATGAAATTATTCATTATTCAAAATCATTTACATTTCACATTTCCTAGAAATAAAAGATTTTAAAGGGCACAGGG
Organism: Penelope pileata; assembly: GCA_013396635.1. Taxonomy (NCBI): domain Eukaryota; kingdom Metazoa; phylum Chordata; class Aves; order Galliformes; family Cracidae; genus Penelope; species Penelope pileata. The sequence goes on along the minus strand of WBMW01004842.1, from coordinate 368,391 downwards.
CTTTAAATGTATACCATTTTGTATAAGTAGACAGAATCAACAAATCTTTGTGTAAAATATTGCTATTTATGTACATCTATAATATCTGTACTAACCTGCAGAGTTCGTATGCCTCTCTACTTCCCTTACGTGTAATATATTGGAACATGCTGTAATGATATTGGCATCTGTAGTAGCTGTAAGATCAAATATTTTGATGAAGATTATGTACTCCTCTCACAGGAAGGAATTAAGACATATCCAGGGAAAAACAAATCTCCTCGATCTGCAGCCTTTAAATCAGTAATTTGCATGATAAAATCGAACGAATACTATAAAAATATTTCCAGCCTTAAAAATCCAATTAACTGTTCTAAAAAAGAAGTACCAAAACTTACCTTTTGCTTCCAATCTCTCAAATGGCATGGAGTTACTCAGAATGCAGAGGCAGTGGTATTAGACCCTGACCAATGACAGTGGCATTCTGGGGCTGTGGGAGGTGGTACAGCTTCTACCCTCAGCTGGGGACCTCAGCCCAGAGAGTTTCTCTGACTTTAAGCACCTTTATGTTTGATTTTGCAGAACTGAATTTTAGCAAGGTCAAACAAAGGTTTCTTGTAAGCAAATGGCATTTATTTCATGTCACAGCTTTTAATCCCTTTCCCTAAAATTTCTCACTGTTCCGACCAATGTCTTCATAAACCTGAATAAAAAGTAGTTTTATTTTTTTTAATTCATCCATTGTAGACTTTATAATAACAACAGGGATGCAGAACATACGTGCAATCAACACTCAGGGATAGGTGAGATGATTTAATACAATAAAACCTCTGCAATAAAGTGCAGAGTTGGTTTCTTTATTGCTCTCTCAGTAGGCACATGTAAACAATTAGCAAAAAATAAAAGTGGCAGTAAAAAGAAATGTAAGCAAGTGGTAAGAAAATCAATACAGAACCCATGTGACTTTGAGACAATTCCCAATTTAATTTGAATTAATATATAGTAGTTTCATCAAAGCTGACAGGGTTCTAGATTTACCACAAGGTGAATGAATTAAGCCCTTTGTTACCTGGCAGGAAAACACTTATTCAAAATAGTTAAAATAACACCCAATCCTGGTGTCCTGATCATCTAAAAATACATATTTTCTGACTTCCAAAATCAAGACCTGAACAAATTCGATCAGATATAAAGTATTTTTTCCTATGACATATTTTTTTCATATGATAATATTTAATTAATTTCCATCTGCTGTGAGTAATTTGCATTTACGGGTACTTTTTTTTATTATTATTTTCTCTAAGTACTTCTAAGGCAATGCTTAAAGGGCCTACTCTTTCCAGTGTTTTTCTTCTGAAGGGGAAATACCCTTTCCTTAATATATATGAACTGCTGTAGTATACTGCGAGTGGTAAGTATATATTGTAGTAGCGTGCAATATACTGCACCAGAATAGGCTTTAAACTGCTAGCAGAAGACAAGCTATCTCTTTTTCTTGTTCATAGTAGTTTCTGTACTATCTCTTCCTACTTGATTCTGTGCTTACTTTTGTATTACTGACATTTCATGCAATATATAACCACTCCTCTGAGTTTTTTCATCATCCCTCCCTCTCTTCTTCTAAATGTACCTCCTAATACTATCAATGTCCTATACTAACAGTTGGGAAATGCCAGAAGAGATTCCTTAACCTATGGAGGAATATAATGTTAATGTAGAAGATTCCATTCCGTTAAGGAAACCTGATTCCCTTTGCTTTATATATATAATTTCCACAGTATTTTGGTTTTCAAATAAGACCAGCCTAAAAGCCAGAATTTGTTTGAGGCACTCAAAGCATGTTAAAAATCTTAAGTAATCTCTTAGTAATTTGAATGTTCAACTTCAAACTTCTAATGCTAGCCTAGGCAATCTGAGAAGTTTGAAAGGGTTTAACAAATAGATCAAAGGCTCTGTAAAAGAGTAACACCTCTGTCAGCAGATAGGCAGGACATTTTAGGGTATATGAAATGGCACTGTATTATTTGCTGTTTTGGCAATTGAGCAAAGTCCTGCAATGCCTTACACTACTATGATCACTGCTGAATGACAGGCAGGTTCAGCATGATATGATTCTTATCAAAAGGTGAGCCTTGAATCGTTAGATCAGATATTTTTCATTTCCTTCAACACAGTCCCATCCTGCAATAAGTACTGTGGGAGCACCACACTACTGTGTCCAGTTGCTATTATTTTTCTTCAAGTCAATATCTTTGAATTTGAGGTACTGTGGTTTACTCCTGAAGTGAATGACCTAGTTGCTTTCAGAGCCAATGTATACTCCTTCAAAAACAACTGCAAGACAAACAGCTATACCTTCTGCAATAAAATGCATCATTTCACCTTTTTATTGCTGTTAATTTTCCTGAAGTAATCAACATTATTTGACTTTTAAGTATTTTATTTGCTGCTGTACTTGGTCATTTAAAAGATTTACTTTCTAAATGCTCATTCTAAATGTGTCTTATTCATTTATGATACGTATTCTCTCTACATATATACTCACTTATACAGAAGACTTCAATCTTGTATTCTTTGTTGCAGGAAAATTCTTATCTAAAATAATTTCTTCAGGTCTATATTCATGTTAATTTTCTCAATTCCTTACACAACTAAGTTTGTTTTGACATATTTTAGCCTAGAGCCTGAAACTTTTGCCTCATTTGTTCTGTAGGTTTTGTTTTACTAAGACCAATAAAGTATAAACCACTTTGGCTCAGGATATTAACTTGATCTTACTTTTCATGGCTTACTGTATTCCTGTTAGCCTACAATATGCTTTGTTTCTCTTGTTTTTCCAGAAACAAGGGGTCCAATAAGCAAATAAAAAGAACCGAAGGCAAATGTTAAGTTATAATCGTTTATATTGCTACTATTTTTTTGTTAGAACTTTGGAAACTTATTTTGAAAAGGCTACATTTAATACAAAGCATATTGCAAAGTTCAGAACATGATGTCTTAAGTAGCACAAAAAATTTTCACATTAAAATAAAAGGGTCAAAGAAAGAAAATGGTTCTTTGGGGGTGCATTTTGTGATTTAAATAACCAGAACTTGGAGACAGAGTGGCATATCTGTGGGGGACACACCTTAGTTGATGGTGAAATGACTACTGGGCATTTTCTTTGACCTCGGATGCTAGCAGCTCTAGATGAGCTAGAAATTCAAGAGATCCAACAGTTAAGCAGCAAAAGAGAAGAAAGATTGTGTGTAGCACTGGTGATATTGCTGATCACAAAGACAAGCATTCAAAAAAGCTCAAAGAAAATCTATGCTTGAGCTAGGAACTGATTCAAGTCACAGCCTAATGCTTTCTGAATCCTGTTATCACAGAAGATAATGAAATTCCTGAATCTGACTAAAGGACGCTTGGGAGTGATGTTTCCATGTCCTCTAATTAGTCCCTTCAGAGACATTTGGTTTTTCTCCAGATCCTCTAACTTTATTTTGCAGTTTAAGTTACTGTCTTGCAAACTTCCCTAGTTGTCTCTAAATCTTGCTGTCTGACTTACTAAATTGGGCTTGATTAAAAGCTCACTAAACTTAATGGAGAGTTCCATTGCATTCAGTGGTTTTTGGAGCATGACTACAGCTGGAAGCGTATCCAGCAGTGGTCATTGCCTAACACATTCCTAGCTAAAATGCATTCCCATTGTATAATTGCTGGCAACGCTAAATGAATTAATTTATTCTCTTGTTTTTTGAGGAGCCTTTGTTTCCATTTCAGTTCTCCCATCTCTTGGAGGTGCAATGACTCCTAACTGTGTTCTTGAACTCAGTGCCAAAGCCTCAGGGTTGTCCTAGGCTTGTTTTTCCAAAACTTTGGTTACAAAGCACTGAGCCTTTGATTCAGACTGTCAGCATCCATTTAATAGATATTGTTTTTTTGTTTTCTTTGCTTTATTTTCTTTTGGGCCTCACAGATTCATTCCCAGAAACCTGTGATAATTAAGAATGCATGGGAAGAATAGTATTCTCCATGAAATGAAAAATCCCTCAGAAAGAATTTTTTTATTTTCAATCTACTACCCTGGACAGAAGTACAGATCTTTGGTCTGGTATTTCAGATCTGTCAAGTTCTCTTACTGATTTTAATTAATGAGGATAATGTCCAGCTTCAGAAGGAGTGACACGAGAGTCCCAAAAGGAGTCATTTATTCTGATTTTTTGTACTTAGCAGCTGGCTAAAAGATGCTCCCAGTTTGAAATGGTACAGTAAGAGCAGTCAATGAAAGTGTTTACGTATTTTCTTATAAAACAGTAGTAATAAAATGGCCATCTTCCCCTGGGGCAGGGACTAGTCTACATAAAGGAGAGGAATTACATGAGTGTTGTAGTACTGGTGACAGTAACTTCAGCTGCTGTGGTCATACAAACTCTTAAAAAGACACACTGGATTTCACCCAACTCTTTTCCGTATTCCATGATTAGAAGTGCATCAGCCACATGAGCAAGTTTGAGTCACTTGCATTATGTGGTAAGTACATGCTTGGTTGCATGAAGGGGGATGCTTGCGTTTTGCTCCTGTGTAGAAGGTCCACAGGTATTCATTTCACAGGATATGCTATGTTGCATAACCAAAACTGAGGTAATATTAGCATGTTAACATTAGCATTAGTTTGTTGGCATTAACATTAGTGCAAGAAAGGGACTGTGTGGCCCTTACAAAAGAAAGCAGCAAAAAAGTAGTCAGGTTGAACTGGCATTCAGCACTGTGTGTAAGTCAAAGGCTATAGGCTAGCTGAGCAGGGGCAAGAGACATCTTTTCTGAACAGAGTTGTTTCAAGTGTGTCACGTCAGTGGGTGCGGAAAGCACTGATCTTAAACTTTAAAATTGATGTCTTTGGCAGATTCCTTATATATTTAAACCTTTACAATTATTTTTTTTTCTAGAAAAAACTTTTTTTTTTTAGTTTCCCTAAAACCTCTGCATAACAGGTAGCTTATTTTTCATATAGGGAGAGTTCATGATTCAAGTAATATAATGTCACATGTAACATTTTCATTACTGATTTCTATATACAATTTTACTTTTGAACTTTTTGGCCTTTTTAAAGTGGCTATAAGCTGTTATATGTCAGCTTTCAGGTTATTTGGTAGCACACATATTCTCTGTTCATAAAATGTCTACAATGAATGCTTGTTTTTCTTAATTTCATTATAGAGAAGAGACCATAAAGCTGAGGTAATTCCTTCTACATGCACTCCAGATTATTTGGAGAGACAGCTATTATTGTGAATGTGTAAAAAAAATATTTTAGATGTTAAAGTATGTTTTTCAACCTATGCCCCCTGACCTGCATCTATGTAGGTTGCTCTGAAAGTGATGCCTCCTATTTAATTCCATGGAACCTACAACAGATGCTAAGAACGCAATAACACTAGTTGGTAGAGAAGATTTTCAGCTACAAAATGCTATTTTCCAACATAGTCACCACTACTACCATCTGTCACACGGCAACAAAATGTGATGAAATATTGGTGGGAAGGTTAAACCTCTACTGCCATATCACCATCTACCTCTGATATCGTGAGCCAACATAACAAAAAAGAAAGTATTATTTTTGGGGCAGCCCTCGTATATACCTCAACCTAATCCAATTGGACAGCTTTTAATTTTCTAAGTGAATGTAGTATTTGGCACTCCAGACTGTTTCCACCAAACATTCATGAGAAACCTTACTAAGGTGCATACTATATTAGACAATCTGCTTCAAGTGCAAACAAACGTTTTTCTAGGCTTTTTCTTGATATATGACATCATTATTTACTGATTTTCTGTTGTTATTTATTTTCCAATTTTAAAATATGTGATCAGTATTATATAGAACAAAGAGAAACCACAATTCAAAATCCTGAAATCACTGAAGTTAGCTGCAATCAAAGGCAGGGCTAGAATTCAGGCCAGAGCTTTAAAACATTCACTTCTGAGATTCTAAATACCCCCTGACTGTCCTTTTTGTTTGTTTGTTCTAAAGGCATAGGTTGGAGAGGTAGGAAGCTGTTTTGACACACCCTTTGCCTGTCTTAGTATCGCTTGAATTTCATGAATCGCTGGATTGTGGAACCCTGTTCAGCCTAGGATCACGGGAAAAGGAGTGCATTGTATGAAGCCCACGGGGACTAGGGAACAAAGGCTGGAGCACAGAAAAACATGTCTCAGAGAGAAGGAGAAAGGAAGGAAATTGTGTGTCTGCAGAAGGGATTAGCATTTCCATTTTGCTCATCAAAGTTAAACAGAGTACAGAAGAAGGATTTATGGTGCTCCAACTGTTCCCTCCCTTGTGCAAATCACCATAAACAGAAGGGAAAATAGCTAAACAGAAAATGTAAGATAGCTACAATTGTTTTTACTAGTAAAGTCCTGTTTAGTTTTAGTTATTTCTGTATAAACAGTGAATTCAGGAAAACAAATAGCTTTTTAATGAGTCATAGTTACAACTAAAATCCCCTTACATAGTTCATACCTTATTTCTCACCGCAGTATGTCTGATCTTTGGTTCTTGATGTCAAATTTCCTTTTCAATTCACATGCCCCTTGGAAGTTGTTATTCTTCTCCTTTAAAAGTTACTATTATTGTCGCCTTTCACTTTTGTAGTTGGTGTAGACAGATAAAAATGTCAGGTTGTGTAGCATAAGACTTTTTTCCTATCATTCAAACATTAATTTTTGCTATTTTTCGCATCCTGACCAGTTGTTTTTTCTTTTTTTATATATCTTCCTTAAAAATTAAAATAAAAATAGTAGGCGTATTTAAAATATGTCAAATGTATACCATATCTAGCTAGCACTGATTACTGCTGGTTAGATCTCTGAACATTTTCATGCAGTCTGGTCTGCCACACTATGTTTTTTCACATGAGCACCCAGAATATTGGTTTCTTGCACATGTGAAGATCATTTCTATTTAGACCTGGAATTTCCTCATTATTAAGAATCAAGTATTAGCATTGACAAGGATTGTGTATATTTACTGTAAAATCAAACACCAAATCTATAGTTACAATGACAGGAATGGATGGCTCCCACTTTTCTTTTGGAAAAGATTATTTAGAACCTGCAATATTGGCTTCTGAAATCATTAAGTGTTCTGCAAACTGTAAGTACGATCCAAAAGCTATTAGTTTTAATCATCTTTAGCCAGGCTTGCTGGCACGACTGGCCTGTAAAATTCAAAGATTCTCCTTAATTCCATTTCGAATTTTACTTCTCAACATTTGTTGAGAATCAGCCCGTAAGTTAAATCTATCACAGTGTGCTATTCCCTTTCAGTATGCTATACATTTTCAAGTAGATGAAAACTTGTCAGATTATTACTGTATTTTATATATGAATAAACCATATGGTTAGCTTAGAAAAGTACTTAGAAAATCAGAGAACTCTGGTTATGCAAACTCAGCTAAAACAGATCTGAAATAGCTTCTACGATAAATTATCCATCTTGCACTCCTTCCATTCATTTGATTCAAAAGTCTCCAAAAATATATTTTTCTCAGCACAAAACTGGCAGGTAATACTAAACTGTAATCTATATAGAGATTGGTATTTAAGATAAGATTTTTGTGTGTTTCATGGAAGTTGGACTGGAGAGATGGAGATGCATTTTCTGAAGACTTTACTGGAGAAATTATGATGGCTCGGGTTTTTTTCAATCTGTTTCTAATCTTTTCATGCTTTTGAAATTAGTTAGGTGAGAACAAATGCACATTTTGTGATTAATTTCTCTATCAGTTATGTATAAGCTGTAGCTCAGTAACAAAGGCAGTCTCAAGAACTTCTGCCAAGCCCAAAGGCTGGAGTCAGAGCTTCAGACTCATATATTTAGGTCATATTCCATTCACATTAGCTAGGCTGCCATTCTTCTAAAACCAAATTTACAGTTTGCTTTTGAAGAGGTATAATTTGCATGAGTTTTGAGAAGGAGTTGGGCAAGGAGTCTCTGTTCTTTCTTTAATCATAGTTGAACATGAGAGAGCACTGCTGAGTATGCAAGCACGCGGTGTGCCAGAATGGTTTTTATTAACATCCAAGCTATTGTCTGCTGTTCCAGCCCAGCCTGTGGTGTTAGGCCCTTTCAGGAAAAGGCAGTCCCCAGCCCCAGAGATGGAAAACTGCAGATTGCTTTTTGCTTAGCTAAACAAGTACAGTTCAGAGCCAGGTTATCATATTTATCACTAAAAGATGTATAATGTTTTGCTTCAGATGGAAAAATAAACCAGACGTAAGGTTCAGTAAGACAAGGATTTGGATTTCACTAGAACACAGGCTTTGTATTGTATATTGTATTTTGATTTACCTGTTTTTCAGAAGAAATGACAAAGGCCATCATACTATACTTTGTTCATGTATTAATACTGTAAAAGATATTATGGGGCAGAATGTAGGTCATATCATCCTCAATAACTTCAGCAAATTTGAAACTGAGAACATTGAACTTAAGTGTTTGGGTTTTTTTCCCCTCATTAGGAAAATTTTACCTTATTTTTTCTTGTGATGTTTGAATATGAAATTGAAAGTATGCTTCTAAAATATATAAAAAACCTCATAAGTAGGATAGCACAGTTGTTTGCACTTGAATGCCTTCGTGTAACTCTATACTTGTAACATGAAAACAATCTCTGCTTTCACTGGATTTGTTAGAAAACTATGAATATTACTTATAGTATCTCAAATTGTACAACTTTAGAATAATTCACTAGCAAGTAATCCCGTTTGTAGTGATCTAAAGAAGATAAAATTACTCCAACCTGCAGAACATAATGTAGGGATTCTAAACACAGTGTATAAACCAGTCATGACTATATTCTGCTGAGGCACCAGGGTGTCAGCCATGCAGATGGCATTCGTGTTATTACATTAGTTGCATAATTCAATGGCATTTATGTGTTATGTTTCCTTTCATTTGCTTCTTCTAGCAGTCACCTAGCCAGAGGCTCTGGTGGCATCAATGTCAGGGGAAGCTGTCAGCGCCTATTGCTCTGATCTGGTATTTGGGAAATATATTGAATCTCTCATAGAATGACGAACTGAACATAAGACTGTCTTCCCTTGGAGGAAGAAAGTGGTGGAATATCACTCAGTAAAAACTGGGATACAAAAAAAATAGCACAACTCTCTTCTTATCCCCCCAACTATGTGATATATACAAAAATCAACAACAACAATTCCATTTTAAAAGCTATTTTAACTTTCTTTTTAAAAAGTTGTCATTGAAACAGCCAAAAATAAAATTTGTATAACATTTTAGTATTTTTCATAGGGTTTTGTAAAATGTTAAAGTTATAACCCTACCTGTTTTTTTTTTAAATACACAGGCCTAAGAGATGGATTTTCTCTCTAATGAATTTCGTAGTTAATTTATCTGCATTGTAAAACAGAGCTGCAAGTGACAGCTGAAAGTGATTATTGCAAAAAAGAGCTGTCACTATATTGAGTGCTGAGCTTCAGCATGTTTGATTATTACCAGTCTGATTGACTGTCTACAATTTATTTTCTTCCCACTGCTCTAATAATAAGGAAATTATTTTTTGTAATTACTTATGTTCTCATAGAGTAAGTTGTTGGACTTGTTAGCATAGACTACATTCTATGAGAAGTTTTCTTTCTGTTAATTAGCGCTTTCCGGCTTTGAAATAGCTTTTAAACACAGGCTATGGTTCACTTTCACTCTGCAGTGGCAGAAACAGCACGAAGAGTTTTAGGCAGTCTGTAGAGGAGGGGAGCAGTTTCCCCAACACGGCTCATGAGCCACCGAGCCAACTGTGCAAAGCAAGACAGACAGAGCTGGGCTGTGGGCCGCAGCCTGACTCCGGGACCTCTGGCACTGTAAATAGGAGACATGCCATCCTTCAGCCAGTGGTTCAGTTTATTTGTTTTGAGTTTCTGCTTTAAACTGTTTCTTTTCTAAGTAGACTTGGAAACTTGTCCTGTGAGACACCAGTGCACACAAAATGAGAGAATTTAGTGTATAATGCAAGATTTTTCTCGCAGATCTTGAGGAAAACAGTAATTTTCTTTAGCTGTTAGAATTATCATGGTGATTTATCAAATACCTGCAAAATAATGCAACTGTAAACAAGAATGAAACATAATGTTAGCCAGACTTCCATTTCTGTTAATGAAATATTTGGAAAACATCTTAAACAAAACATGAGCTTGCAGAAAATATCAGCCCAGATAGCAGTTCAGCAAAAGTGCATGTTGCTATTAGCATGACAGTAAGGGAAACTAACACTGGTTGAAGAGCAACATACAAATTTATCCACCGTTTTAAAGGTCAAATTTAGTCGTATTTTTAAAGGCAAGTATCTAAGAAAAGTACCTACATAAATATTTTCCTTTATTTTTTGGTTGAATAGAAGTACTAAAACATTGCATTTCACTTTCTATTTGAAATGTATGTGGCCTTTTTCAAAACTTCTTTTTAATTTATGCACATACACAGAGGCTCTTGTAGACTGACACACACGCATGGGATGCCTGTCGCTTGGCAGAACCACAACTTTGTATAATCAAATGGCTTTTAGAGATTTACAGAATTGTCTTTTTAGGGGCTTTTGTTTGTTCGCTTGCTTTGCTTCCTTGCCTGCACAACCTGTCATTGACTTTCACTGCTCAAAATTAGACTGCAATCAGTATTTGCTCAGCCAGCCATCTGCAAACACAGATCATGTGGTCTGTGCTGCATAAGCTACCTCACCTGAGTGTTACCATTAATGGAAACAGGATCCGGATTAGCTGACAAATGACCTTTTATGTAGCACAGCCAATGCAGCTAAAATAAGCTAAAGTTCTACATTGGGTGGAATTCTACTACTATCTATTCTCCAAAAGAGACAAACTTGAACTTAAGCACCAGATCTCAGCAAGGGTGCGAGGTGTTGGGAAAATGCACAAGCCCTGGATAAGATGTGGAAGGAGAAAGGAATAGTTTAGGGTTCAAAGTAACTGTAGCAGTAGCGTCTCAGTGTTGTTTCAAGATTGGCAATGTCCTGTTTTCATGCAAAGCTGTGCTGATAGACGTGTAAGGGAATCATTCATGGGGAAGTTTTAGCTTGTGCAAGTTTCCTGAAGTTGGGAAACCCAGATTAAACCACATTCAGCCAGCTTTAGGTTGAGGGAATAAGTTCTGGCACAGAGGAAAATTCTCCATCCAATCACAAGGGAAACAGTGTTACATTTCATTGTACAAATGGTGTTTTCTTTCTGTTTCTGTCTTTTGATGAGCAATGTGGTGATTATAGTGCAATTTGCCCACATGTTCATAGTTATTTTGCTGATTCCTTTTGGTAGTCAGAAGATCCACTGTAAGTAACTGAAAAATAAAATAAAATAATGCTAGCGCCATAGCAAAAGGGCATACATAAGCCACATTTAAAAGCAGGTGGAAACTTCAAAGTTTTCTGATTGTAAGGACAACAGATTCTGAAGTAGCTGTCCAGTGAAACATAAGATGAAAACTTGTGCTAGTTTTTAGTGTAGAATCGCATCAATATATGGATTGGATTATGTGGTTGCAAGTAGCTGAGTTCTTTGGTCCAAATAAACAAGTCCTACCTGAAGATTGGAAGCTTGAATTCCATCAAATGGGGAAAGAGGGTAAGTGAAAATAGCCAGATATAGTGCAGTGTGTTCAAAATGTAGGCAAGGAAGACAACTTGAAACTCTAAATTGTTGGTGTATGAGGTGTAGTGCAAACGACCCTGTATGTCAAGACGGAGAAAGGAAAAAATCAGAATTGCTGTCAGGGAGACCAGAAGGAAGAAATTCTAATAACAGACTGCTTAAAACAGACTGCATAGACTGAGTCTATGCATAGGACTGATAGTTCAAGAAACACAGGAAATAGTATGGCATGTAGTGACAAAATTCAGACCACAACAGGAGAAAGGAGGGGTAGAAAAGAGGAACTAGAGAGAAGTGAACAGCAAGAAGGAGCAAATGTAGATTGCACTGTGGAGAATTACAGAGGAAAAGAATAAATTCCATATTTTCCCATTTCAAATTGACTTATCTAATGAAAAAGATCAATGGATGATCACCAAGGCATAGAAGAGACTAAGAGAAGGACTGAGACCTGCTGAAAAATGACCTGAGGTGTGAGAGGAGACTCAGGAATGGATGAAGTTGCTAAAGCCCAGAAATTGGATGCTGAATCACCAGTTGTTCATTTTCTGCAAGGAAATTTCAATTTCTATCTGTTAAGGCTTTGAGTGTGCATCTCATCTGTAACCTCTAGCATTAGTGGTTTACAGCTTCTCCATATTAAAGTCTGAAGAACGCAGCCTCAGGTGGTGAGAGTCCTATTTTCACCTCAGAGTGTAGATTAAATGAGAGTTTGGACCTGAACCTTTTATGGCAGTTTAATGATTGTAGCTCACATGCAAGCATGGTGTACTGAAGCTAAACACAAATTAAAGCACAGTGCCATATGACTTGTAACACTGCAGCACAAAACCAAAGCCATCTCTGAAGTAAATCATTTGGAGCCAGTGGTGAGTTTGGTCTGCTGGAGAAAGTTCTTGTTTTCATTTACACCTCTGAAACACCACGAACAAAGGCAGATTTTGGCCCAAATGCTGCTTTAAATAGACCTTGAGGGTAGTAAAAAATCCAGACATTTCTGTCGTTAAAAAGAATCCTGCTGAGGGGGCCAGTCTGTTTGGATTGCTACTGTGGAGTGCCAATGACTGTCACTGTATCAGCTGCTAGAGAGAAAAGTTCCTTTCTGTAGAAGTTTCCACGATAGTTTGAACTGGTTTCATTTAGATAATTTTGGGTACTATGTCTGCAGGTTTAGACCATTGAATAGAGACAATAAAAGGGAGCAGAAGAGAACTCCATAATATATTATCTGAAAAGACGAATAACCCAAAGAGACCAAAAACCCTTTCCCTTTGGCAGTCATTTTTTTCTCTTTTACTCCATGAAAAATGAGAACTTTTATTATATAAAACTGTGCTTTCTTGTGAATTTTTCCTTTAGGCTTGCCAATGAGAGATGATGATTTAATTCTTTCCAGATATTCAGTTGATTTAATATAATTTCTTTCATGTGGAACAGAACAGGGTAAATGGGCATCAGTCCTAGAATATTTATTCTTTTTCACAAATCCTTAAGGGTACATTTAATAGAATCACAACATATTTCTGGCACTCAGTTCTTGTACTAATTACATGATATTTGATTATAAGACTGTCTATTGAAGATCATACAGTGTTTGTACTGTGTGCTTAGCCTTGGATTTTTTCTTTGTTTTAGTGGAGAGTGATGTATGCTTGAACTGAAAATTGAAAATTGAAAGTTTAAAACAGACATATTTGAATAAAAAACTCCTTTGCCCAGGTTCTCTAGGCACAGCTGTTACTATTGCAAACTCAGAAGATTTAATGTACTTCATTCTCATTTCATTTCTCTTGGATTATTTCTGGAATAGCTTGAAGCATTGATTACGGTTAAAAGCTTCATTTTTCTCTAAGTAAAACCAGTGTGGTGAAAATGTTCATTTCATAGTATCTTTTACTCACTGCTGTTTCTCTTCTTGTACCCTTTGTTTTGTAGGTATGCAGTATGTTTCTTTTGTGTACTAGGCATATAGTTAATTGGATAACAACATACTGAAATGAGCATATGCGTCACTCAGTCTTGTATTATTGACACAAAGAACAACCCTACCACTGTGGGATTCTGGCAAGAAGATCTGTAGATGTGAAGAGAGAATGCATGATCCAGAACAACTGTTTCTTTTCCCTTAAGTAGATTAAGCATTGAAATAAAAACACTGTTGTGTTAAGGTAGAGCCAAAAAGTAATACTACGGGTGTAGGAGTTTGATGTGAGAAGTATTGAGTCCATTCTTCTTAGTTTTTCACTTTTGTTTGACTCTGAAATTCAGCCATAAAAGGCTGGATTGCGCTATTCTAGATATTGTTAATGTAGAAAGGGACTTAGGAAAGTTCACATAATTTTCCTTTTACCTCTCTGTTTTCCCTTCATGTCTTAACAGGAGCTTGTAAGGTCACACACGCTGTCTGGGAAATACTCCTTCACTGACTTCATGGACCAGGGTAAGGGAACAGCTGAATTTTGTTGTTATTGCTGTTTTGGCCATTTCGCAACGGTACTGTTGTTTTTGCTGTAGATTTGTTGGCTGAAATCCATCTGAGACTAAAGTAACTCCATCTATCCATGTAATAAGCAATTCACTTTTAGATTCCTGAAACCATAAAGGATACAAAATCACTATTTATTGGCCATTAAAATAATAATAAAAAAGCCTTAAAAATGCTTATCTGGAAAGGTAACATCTTCCAGTGAAAAAAAATCCTGAGTGTGATTTCTATATTTTGCAATCTGCTTTTCAATTTGATCTATATTAATCAAGCTTAATTATCCAATTATCTGCCTTTCATGAATAGGATGAATTTATAAAGCCATGCCATTTACAAGAGTAGAGATGCCCCAAACGTTATGATTGAGACTAAGAACTTTTTAAAACATTTTTTTCTATAGCCATCCAATGTTGACTTTTCTCCATCAGTGTAAAACCTCTCTTTTCTGACATTCCTAGAAAAAATAGGACTTTTCCACTGCATATTGTTAAGCAGAGACCAGCAAAAAACTTTAGAGCTTGTAGCTTATCTCAACCTTGATTCAGCACCTGAAAGTATTTAAGGGGCCACACCACTCCTGAAAAAAACAAGTTAGAGGGCCACTGAAACATAGTAGACTGTGGATCTTATATCAGCCAGTGTCTGAAACATTAGCTGATAAAACTAAGCACAAGGAGAAGCACATGGTTTACTGGATAAGGGTTAAGCCTGAAAACACTGCAGAGTTGATTTGCCAGCTGACATTGCTTCCTCAAGTGGTTTCCAACAAATCTTTAATGAAATTCAAGGTTGTGGCATATTACTGTATTTCTTCTGGAATTCATTCTAAAAAGCAATTCCACGTCATCATGAAACAGTTCGCAGAATATAGTAATGCATGATCTGAAGAAAGCTCATGGGTGTTATTTTCACATCGGCACAGTTTCTTTGTGTTTGGACAGGGCTCAAATATTGGATTACGTATTAATCACAGCACTTTGGACATTATTACAAACATGAGACACTGTTACTGAATGCTATTGCTGTCCTGCCAGTTCCTAAAAGAAGTAAAGATAGGCTATGTTGAGACATTGAATCTCAGGTCTTAGGAAAGACCACAGCACCACTACAAGAGACATTGTGGAGCAGTAGCTTCTGGGCTCTCAGTTGTCCTTCCAAAATGCATCTGAGCTGTTTGTGCCTCTTTCCCCCTTCTTTTATGCAAAGTGGATGCCCAGGAAAGCATCTCCCAAGCTGTTTTCTGTTCCAAATTTATCTTATTTTCCTCCTCACTCTGTTACTATCCATCTCTCCAGATTCCTCTCTTCCTTTCCTTCCCTAGTCTTCTTTTTCACTTCTCTCATTCTCTCTCAACTAGTACATGATCTCCTTTGTTTCTTTTCTTTGCAAATTGTGATTATATTCATAACACATAGAGTTGACTGCAACAAGAGACTTTTCATATAGTTGTGAGTACTGTGTAAAACTGCTACCACCTATGGTGGAAGCTCCTGCACAGATTTTCAAGATCTCTAAGAATTATCCCTATGCAGACAGTTTTTCCACCATCACAGCTTTAGTTCTTCAACCAAAAAAATGGTCTTTTTGTCATCTCCTGTCATAAAGCCGTCAAAAAATAACTCACCTAAATTACTTGGTTGTAGTACTTTGGATGAAGGCTTCCTGTGCCTTAATTCATTTCTGTAATATGCTGAAATCTGAGTTACTTCTTTTTTGAGGGGGAGCTTTCCCAAAATCAACATAGCAATTCTGTAGAGCAAATGTATGCAATTAGAATTCATTTGAATGAGTTTCATCATCCAGCATCACATAAATTTCTACTACCAGTTTATGAACTTTTGGAGAAAGTAAAATATCACTTCGTATTTTCTTGTACTTATTTTCATTTTTGAAAATGGCTTCTGCTTGCAAAACAATTTTGCAGCTGTTTGCTCTGTTCTCACTGACATTGTTCGCAGGACTTTCTGATGATGTGTGATTTGTCCTTTCTTATTTACCTTCTCATAAAAGGTAAATAGTAGTATAATAGGTAAATAGTAGTAATAGGTAAATAGTAGTAAATAAGTGACAGGTGGGTTTGTCCTCCCCCCCCCTCAATCCCCCCATACTGACCATTGTGATTGAGTTTAAACAATCATCAGTCAGCTCTTCCAAGTCTCCAGAAACAGTTTAAATGTAACAGAGGGAGAGGCAGAGCCTTTCTTATAAAAGATTTTGGTCAGAGGACTGACTCTCTTAAGGACTAGGAATTTGCATTCCCAGCAAACAGATGGACTGAGGTCACTAGCTTAGGTGATTTGCAGTTTATCATCTTAAAATTAAAACATATATCTCTGCATACACAGAGAGCAGGTACAATTCATAGATGTTAAGTGTTTTCATTTTAATGGAATGCAAATATTCAATGTGAAATGTGGCTTCTAGCAGGTCGATGTGAAAAGATTTATCTAAAACATTTCAAATTATCTATTAATGATATGATTGCTCAAAGTTTATCTTCTTTTAAATAAGGCACATGAATTCATCAAAACTGTTATGAAAATGGTTTGTGAAATGATCAAAAAGATCATGAAAACTGTAAGAGTATTTGACATATTTTCCCTGAAAACTAACAATTTTCAAAGGAGAGACTTTTTTCCCCCCTAAACAAAGGGAATGTTTACGTGAGCTTTCAAAAGAACTTAGAACTGCTGAGCTGTGCCAGAACTGTTATGTTTAAACAGTTTCTGGAGACTTGGAAGAGCTGACTGTCAATCATTTAAACTCGATCACAATGGTCAGTATGGAAAAAAAAAAAAAAAAAAAAAGCAC